>JALPQI010002456.1:0-109591 GCA_025490895.1 Thaumatotibia leucotreta
GATTTACGCTTTGGCGATTATTTTAAAGGAACGAGCTTAAAAATGCAACACCATAGTCGTGCCTATGCAATATAATTATGCATCATGTATTCTTGACTCTATTGACAGCATATCAGAATTCAAATTTGAATAAATCTTTGTCAAAGTCATGTATTTAAGGGATATACACGATTACCCTTTTCGTTAACATAATATTACATCTATTTTAAGATTTTCACTGATTAAAGTTAAACATACAAAATGTTATAGGGACTTAATGAAAGATTAATAAACCTTAACCTAAAAGTTGGAGGTCTAGATTTATTTATGTAAAATCGTTCAATAATATTTATTTTTAAACCTTTTATTGGGTACTTTCGCCCAAAAGCAGTAGGCACGTTAGTAGTACTTAGTAGTTACTACGTTCTAACTTTATTGGCAACGACGAAAAACAATAAAATGTAACAATCATAAGCCTACGTGGTAGGCACATCATTACGAGTGACGGTGTAATTGGCGTCAAAACGAAATTAATTAAAACTGCATTCCTAATATAAATAAATCATGTATCTGCGGATCGTACCGGGTTCACGGATGGTCGCAGACGTCACCCGCTCCGTAGGATACTCGGATTAACCCACCAATGCACCCAAAATAACACCCATCACCCTTATCCCACTACAAATAAGACTCAAATCCAATAAGAAACCACTTATAAAACTGCAAAGTTATCTTGGTCGCTGTTCATCCGAGAATTGGTATAAGAATTGAGATATAAGATAATCTTTTAGGTTCTGTGGTTAGTTGGAGATTTCGGACAATTATTTTTGATTGCAGCGATATAATGGGGCTATAAGTGTGCTAGTGCTAGGTGAGTAATTTTGATTGCTTTAAATCGGTTAAACTTCTGTTTGAAGTTTAGAACTTTCACGTTTTCAGCATCCTGCACTGATTAGTTAGTTCAACAAAAAAGATCGAGGTTCTCAATTCGACTGGTTTTTTGCGCAGCCAAAGACAAAATATTGTATGTAATTCTGTGTAATAAGAACCTCGTAACATATTTATGAGCGGATTCTTTCGATACCTACTTATTTTTGCACTTCACTGTATGTATGTTAAGGTGTATGCAGACCAAAAGAGCATACGCTGTTCTATCCCCACTCTACGAAATCAACGAATCACGTTTCGTGTAACGGTCGAGCTTCGTAGAGTAGGGGGATAGAATAGCGAATGCTCTTTTGGTCTGCATGATCCTTCACTCGATATATCCGAGAATCTTGTACCGATTTTTTTTTAACCGAATGGGTATATTGGGTATAAGGTATAACCCCGAGATGGTCCCTTTGGCACCAAGTTGGGGTCTGATGATGGGATCTTGGAGAAATCGGGTTTTAAATGTTTTAATTTGCTTATCTATCTTGTATCATTTGTCCAATAGAAAAACAGTAAATATGGATAAGTACCTACCTACACAATGTATATCATTCTGACGTATTTTTAATGAAAGAAAACAAATGTTTATATAGGTACTTGTTTTTACTTTTACCCCGTCCTAATTTTACCCAGTCATAACACGCGAATAAAAACAAAACAGCCTTTAGAAAACCTTCATAAAAATACGGCTCACTTGAACTAAACATAATTTGTTTACAATTTGCACAAAAGCTGGTATTTCTTCGGGCACGTAAGCTATGACTAACCTTTGTATGTAAATATACAACAATATATGATTATCGTACATTGTACCTAATACTATGTAACGCGAACCATAGTGACCATTCTACTTTATTACGTTGGCATCTGGTTGGCATAAAATGCACCAATATTCAGTTAGCCTTAAATCGGCAAATTAAAAAAAAATCGTGAATTCTAGCTCTAGCCTCCTCGCCATTGTGTAAAGCACAAAATCTGTCTTTAAAAAATACAAATAGTGGGTCGAAAAATATGTGCAGTGGAGCATTCCATGAGCTGTCCCGTACAAACGCGCTTGTATTTCGATAATTTGAGTTTTCTTCCAAGTTGTTAGTTATTATATATATTTTTGAGCAATTTTTGACTCGTCTAGTCACGAAAGAAAACTTCGATAAATCCACAATTTTGAGAAAAACCTGGTTCGTACGGGACATCGGTGGACTTTTTCGTGGAATGCACCATTGTGTGATATTATGTAAATAAATACCATATAAACCATAAGGTGCCATATACCAACGACAAAAAGAGGTATTTTTAGTAGTTCACCAACAAAGTCCGAGGTGGGATTCGAATCCACTTTCAAGTTATCGGCACTCGGCCATTCGGTGTTTCAGACTAAAATTCAGTGGTGTTTCATTTTTTGATCATGTTACTATAATATATATTTTCGTTTCGTTACGATTGCCTAATTCGCTAGGCCTTTCGATTCGCTAGTTTCATTTAATTATCGTTGGCAACACTGTTCCTATGCTGTGCCACTGAATCAGTAGACCTACTGCGAATTTCGAAAATGTTGTCTCTCTCACTCCAACGAACTAGTCATCGGTGTGAGAGCGACAAATGCTCGTTTACGTCTTTTAATGTTCGCGGTAGGCAGTAAATACAGCGGCTATCTAACACATTGTTCGCAGAACCGATTAGTGTCTATTTCGTGATTTTAATACGTGGCTATTTGCTACTGATAGTTTTATTGCCTTTGAGTGTTTTTGGAATTTGGATGCAATTGTTTTATTATGTTGTGTGACATATACGAGTACTCATTCATGTACAGTCTGCTGCAGAGAAAAGTAGACTCCCTTGCATACAAATTTGTATGCAAGGGGGTCTAGGTACCTACTTTTCTCTGCAGCTGACTGTACATATGAAGGGTCCACGGAAAAAACATGTCCAATGCTTAAAAAATCAGGGCAAATTCACATCTTATTCTGTTAAAAGTAGGGTGGTTTTTCCTTCTGTAATTTGAATTGACTAGACATGTTCTTTCCGTGGACCTTTCATATACAAGTATGGGTAGTATATTTTCAGGGTTAATACCAGACAATTTTGCAAATTCTGTGGTAAAATACACGGTTGCTTTAATAAATAATTATATGTATTGCTTTTCAAGTGCTAATGTCTAATTTTTGTAACTCCATGCGATTCTATGTAAGTAGGTATATTATACACGCAGTTCGAAGTGCTACAATTATTAAAACGTCAACACAATTGTTATTATGGTACTTGGTTAGATTTTTATGTACTAGGTTTATGGATAACATAACTATACGTCGGGTGGATAAAAAGTATAATATTTGTTCCCATATTAAACTCAAAACCGACCATCAACGTCCAAATGTGTCACCAATAAATAAACAGAGCATCTGGAAGAAAGAATCATATTTTAACGTCGTGTTAATTAAATTGTCGAAGTTCCGACATACAAATCGTTCTTTGTCTGCAAAAACGAGAAAAGGCACTGAATCACGTCTCAAGGAAAAGACAAGTGAATGAAAATTTTTAAATGACAAAAAATGTCCGACGTGCGTATCTGCGTCGTTATGGATTCGCGCGCTTTTCACCGCTCGCTGCGGTGGCATCGCGCCGCCGACTCCATCGCGATGCGTGAAACGGAACGCACCCACGCGAAAGTGACAGTTCAGCTCCTTTTGGCGGGAACGCGAGCATGTCTGGCATTGGGTTCTTTATCCAGCCGCCATCGGTACCGGTTGTACGCACGACACTCTGTCGCGACAATTTATTTCGGTACGGGGCAATGCACTGTGCACGCAGGGATCCGCGGCGAATAAACGAGAGTAAACATGAAACGAAGGGAAAAAATAAAACGTAGACGGTGACAAATCAAGGCTGTTAAATATAGTGGGCTAACTACGAGTGAAGGGCTTGTTAGGGTAATGAACGCCGCCCTTCAGAATGCTTCAGTCTTGCGCTGGACTAACTACAGGTGTCTAAACATGAATGTTATTCGTTCTTATTACTACGGGCCAGAGCGTAGTTTTGTTTAATGGCTTATTATGGCATTATTTGGAATGCAATAGGTACAAGACTCGTAGTTAGGTGTGTGAGATGAAAAGAAGTCGCTTAAAATTACCCTCTACAGTTGAAAAGTTACAGAACGCACCATTTATGAATACTACTTTATTCATTAGATAATTCAATGTAATACCTTTATTTTTTTTGTTCGTGAATAATATCTACAATGTAAACTAAGGTTTTGGAATCCTGCCATCGACTGATTTGACTGTGATGCAGCAAGTGGACTATAAGGAATAAAAAGTCTAGTTCTTCATAGAGTTATACGGGAATTCATAATTATTTCAGTAACTATCTGACCAGCCGGCTTAGCCAAGATGCCATTCTGCGATCGTATACGATAAACGATAAATAGTAAATGTATGAGAATTACAGATTTGAACGAAAAGTCACGTGACCATTTCCATACATTATTATAGTCACGACTCACGAGACTTACCTATAGCTTGTCGTATATTACGCTTGGACCTTGGCTAGGGCTGCAGTTGTTTTGCCGGTAGATTTTTTTTTCTATGTTAATAACGCGAATAATGAACAGCTTAATGTACCTAATATAGGGAATTGTATACATGATATCAAACTGATTCATCTTTTCACAGAATTCACCTAAAGCATTATGTTTTGTAACTCAGGATACTAATAATTTATATAGAATGTCAACTGGATCTCAAATTTGCAGCATTAATCCCGTGCGTTGTAAATCATTGCAGAGCTGCAGTGCTTTTAGATGCAATTAATGCGCGGACACATGGAGTGCCGCCTACTGCGAACACTGAATGTCGTAAATCTCGCAACTGTCTTTGTCATTCCAATTATGCTTCGATTGGAGTGAAAGAAACAGCTGCTTACAATTTTCGAAAATTGCGGTATATACTGCCACCACCAATCGTTCGTTTTATCGCAAAAAAATAAGATTTGATATGACTCTATGGCTTTATGTCTCTTTGGCAATAAGCAAGAGTGATAAAGAAAACAGACGATCGAACAAACAAGCTAGCTTTGTATCGTCGCCATCAGATATATCGTAGCGGATAGGGTACTCACAAATATCTGATCAGGATGCTTAGACAAGTTGCCAATCGCTAACGCTTAATCGTCAATCGTAAACGAAAGGCAGCTAACTGTCTTCGTCGCACTAAAATGAAAGAGTGACAGAGAGAGAAAACTACGATACGTTACTAAGCGTTAGCGATTGGCAGCTTGGCTAAGCATCTAGGGGGGTTACCATGGCGTACCCCCCAGCAGTGTTATTCACTAAGGAAACAGCCTTGCTATCAGCGCTGTGTCAGCGCTGCGGCAGCGTCGAGCCTAAAAATGGTATTCACTAATGCACTTTAAACGACACTAGCGCTCGGCGACGAATGCGGCGTGAGCTGGAACTACACTGCGTCGAGAGTTACCGCCTACAGTTCGACGACAAGCTGTTCTATGTTAGTGAATACCGTTTTTCGCAGCGCTGCGCTCTACGTCGAAGTGAAGGCTGTCTCGTCGTCGAGCTCGTTGACGAACGTAGCGTCGAATGTGTGAATAAGAGAATAGCATAGCTGGCCTCTATTGTAATGTAGCACTATGACGTTGGAGTGCATGTTTAGATATTTTTGAGCACCATGGCCTCTCTGATATATTTGGTGGCAACTGTAGTAGCACCCAGAATGGCATTGAAGCCACATGCGGTGCGTTCAATAGGATTGTGCGTTGTTCTCGAAATAACATGACCTTTATGATTTGAAAGCAGTAAAATGGTTTGATTTATATATACCTAGGTACAGGGTGAAACATGAGTCGTGAACAGTAGTACGTTTTTCTAACTCTATAAACAACTAACATTTGAATGCCTCACTAGTTACTTAGAAATAGTCTTGTTTTTTTATTAATTTTTCTGGCTTTTTCTAATTTTTAAGGTATTTTTCAGAAATGAGCTAGCTATTTAAAACGTTCTATGTAATAAAATTAAATATCATTTAATTTTACACGAAGTGACTAAATTGTCGTTATTAATTACTTAAATTTGAAGAGGTAATTTAAAATATTCCATTAATTTGTCTTAAAAATCATTTTGGATACCCTAAAGCCAAAAAATACAAAACCATAAACCCAAAAAAATACAAAAAATAAATAAATAACTTGTCAATTTTTAAGTAACTTGTGGGGCATTTAATTGTCAGTTGTTTATAGAGTTAGAAAAACGTATTACTGTTCACGACTCGTTTCATCCTGTATTCGATTGATAATAGCATATCTGTGTACAATATTAAGCACCGTTCATACTAATAACTAAATTACCTACTTGTAAGTTCTTTGTTATGTTACTTATGTTCTTGTGATTGTTACAAAAACATTTCAAACATTTTTAGTCATTGTAATATATATGTAACCATATTATAGTCCATTATATTACGGCAACGTATGTATGGGAAAAGTTCACATTCGGATACCAGCACCAAATTTTAGTATGTTGTTAAATATGTCATTCTGTATCCAAAACTGTCGGGAGACACTCTCTCAAAGGTCAAGGTCACCAGTAATAACGTCCTCAAAATGGCTGCTGCCTAATTTTGAAAAGCGCTTATTTGTTCCTCAACCGCCCAACATACACCATTGTGTGTAGTATCAATTGAAAGGTTATTAAATATGCTCTAACTTTGTCTTTTTGTGTTATAGCGTACATCTAAAAATAAAAAAAAATATCGTGGAAAGAATAAAAATATTTTTTTACTCTTTTCGTACAATGTACATTTCATCAGGAAACAAGCGGTATTAGAAAAAAATATTGTACTACATAAATGTAGCTAAACTATTATCCTAAAATAAACAGTTTAAATCATCGAAATCGGTTGAAAATAAACAAAGTTATGTCATTTTCTATATTCCGCGGCAAACGCCATACACCCGCCATCCGCCCGCCCGCCAGTTCGAAAATGTTAATTGCACCCAAACTATGCAATTGATTTACACTGATAAGATATGAACCAAAAGCCAATTAATTATACAAATACTAGTTGTTTTAAAAATACTGTTGTTATTAAAATAAAATACATAATTTAAGAAAAAAACAAATTAAAAGACATAGGTACTTAGAGTAAGGTAGGAAAAAGGTAACAAATTGATAATAATAACTTCTAACTGTCAATGAAAGAATATTATATATATATATATATATATATTTCAAGGATTTATTCTGAACAGTAAATTCTGGAGTAAGTTCCTTCACATACATAAAGAAGAGTGCAATTTAAAACGTTTTTTACGCATACGCCAACATGGACAAGGCAAGTTCTTTCTTCTTTTTTCCAGCTCCAATCGCAGGGATCAATTTTCTTGTGGATAAGGCAAGGCACTTCGTCCATATCTTCGTTTGTTTGTAGCATGGTTCGCTTTAGATGTTGAGTCAGTTTCAGTGCATCTTTTGTTGGTGAGATGCTTTCAGTACTCAATCATTTATTGCTTCCACACAGTTCACAAGGTGTTATGTGAACATAAAGTGTTTACCGCTATTTAGTTAGCTTTATTTTTAATGAAAACATTCCGTCTTGCTATTATGAATTGTTATATCATTTGTAGTCTCTCTGGACATTCGTCAACCAAGTGGTGGACGGTCTTCCTCTTTCCCTCTTTCCAGTAGCCATGGACAGATAATTTATCACGACATGACTGTCCGGTCGGCGAAGGACGGACCTTACCATCTTAGCTTATTTTTACAATCTTGAAACTAATCCTTACATTACATAAGTGGCGAACGCAGTCCTTGAGCGTGTCTCCGCCTATCTATCGTAGCATACGATGTATGTGATAGAGTATTGTGTAAACTGAAAGAAATAGAAGCGGAGAGAGAGTGGAAAGAGGGAACCACTTCCAGGCAAGCTAAAATGACGTGAGGAGAACCCGATACTTTATGAAGTTGGAAAAAATTGACTCGAGGATGTTGATCAGAATTATTTCGAGAAACAACACCCTCAACAGGTATCTTAAGGTGATGGGAATAAGTAATTAAGCAGCCTGTCCACATTACGGGAGAGACGAAACTAGTCAGCATGTTCTGGTAGAATGCATTTTGTAGATACGCAGCGGCATTATGTGTTTGGCAGGTATCCCTGCAACTTATCGGTGTTCTTTCTCCTCACTCATGGACGTGTCGACGTCCATGAGTTCTTCCCTGGGGTCGCTCAGGGATATTCTACGGTTCTGCTAAAATACAAGGAGGCTAGAAGAAAATAATGTGGTAACGCAGCCGTGACATTAACCTACAGCTCCAGCAACGGGAAAAGGATGAATGAGCACACCAGATACTCGACAGCCCACTCGATTCCGGCCGAAACATAATATAACATGCGATGAAAAGCAATCAGAGACATATCAGCAATGAACGGATCGCATAAGAAATTAATCAAACTTACAGGCAAAGTCTCTTCAAACAAGCTAACGATCTTATCATCGTGTATCGAGAGCATGTAAATCCTTTCCAGGGCAAGCAACTCTAAACATCAAAGTTTCCGTCCCTCTAAAAAAACCCTCGCCCTCATGTATGGTAGTTATTTGTTTCAGCGGCGGCTGTGTGTAAAATAATATTCTGGCATAGGCTGGTTCGCGTGAAGACGAGAGCATAGTCACGGAGGAAGAAGTGAGGACTTTACCTTTATATGTACAGATTACAGTTGTCATTCCAACGGAATATTAATTATTAGTTGAAACAATTCTGCTGTTACGAACTGATGTAAGCTGCTTGCCCTGGAAAACGATTTCCGTGCTCAGTATCGTGCTTTATATTGTTAGCTTGTGTGAACAAACTTTGCCCGTAGGTAGGTTTGATATTTTTTTATGCGATCCGTCCATTGCTGAAATATCTGGGATTGCTTCTAATCGCATACTTCGTTTGCTACGATGGGCAGGAGGAGTCGCGCTCACGGCCAGAGTTCACAACAAGCATGTAAAGACAAGAGACAAAAGGAGTTTCAAGGTTGTAAAAATAAGCTAAGATGGTAAGGTCACGTCCTTCGCCGACCGGACAGTCATGTCGTAATAAACTATCTGTCCATGGCTACTGGAAAGAGGAAGGCCGTCCACCACTTAGATGACGAATGTCCAGAGATACTACAAATTATATAACAATTAATTATAGCCAGACGGAATGATTTAATATGAATATAAAGCTATCGAAAGCATCGCAACTTAATTTATGGTCTCACCAACTAAAGATGCACTGAAACTGAATCAACATCTGAAGCGGACCATTCTACAAACAAACGAAGATATGGACGAAGTGCCTTGCCTTATCCACAAGAAAATTGATCCCTGCTATTGGAGCTGGAAAAAAGAAGAGAAAGTATTTGTCTATATTCCAGTTCCATTGTGGAAAACGATTCCTGATGCAAGTGCTAGTTGCAAAGAACTTGTGCCTTGTCCAGGTCCACGTTGGCGTATGCGTAAAAAACGTTTTAAATTGCACTCTTCTTTATGTATGTGAAGGAACTTACTCTAGAATTTACTGTTCAGAATAAATCCTTGAAATATATATATATATATATAATATTCTTTCATTGACAGTTAGAAGTTATTATTATCAATTTGTTACCTTTTTCCTGCCTTACTCTAAGTACCTATGTCTTTTAATTTGTTTTTTTCTTAAATTATGTATTTTATTTTAATAACAACAGTATTTTTAAAACAACTAGTATTTGTATAATTAATTGGCTTTTAGTTCATATCTTATCAGTGTAAATCAATTGCATAGTTTGGGTGCAATTAACATTTTCGAACTGGCGGGCGGGCGGATGGCGGGTGTATGGCGTTTGCCGCGGAATATAGAAAATGACATAACTTTGTTTATTTTCAACCGATTTCGATGATTTAAACTGTTTATTTTAGGATAATAGTTTAGCTACATTTATGAAGTACAATATTTTTTTCTAATACCGCTTGTTTCCTGATGAAATGTACATTGTACGAAAAAAGTAAAAAAAAATTTTTATTCTTTCAACGATATTTCTTTATTTCTAGATGTACGTTATAACATGAAAAGACAAAGTTAGAGCATATTTAATGACCTTTCGATTGATACTACATACAATGGTATACGTTGGGCGGTTGAGGAACAAATAAGCGCTTTTTGAAATTAGGCACTAGGCATTTTGATGACGTCATTACTGGTGACCTTGACCTTTGAGAGAGTGTCTCCCGGCAGTTTTGGATACAGAATGACATATTTAACAACATACTAAAATTTGGTGCTGGTATCCGGATGTGAACTTTTTTTCCGTAATATAATGGACTATTATAAGAAATGAATGGATTACAAGATTGGGACATTCAAGGGCGAGCAAAAGGAATGTCCCATTCAGACAATACGTCTTGTAATTACGTCGAAAACTGGTGTTCCGCGACTGGTCGACTGGTATGGTCAGACTTTACTTTTAAAACTTATTCGCTGAACACGGAAAAGCAATTTAAATTGTTATGCTAAGTAATTGTACGGAATAGCCCACTTGAACAACAAATGCATTATGTTTAATGTATGCATTTACTGCGATTCGATAAATTAGTACATTTTATAGTCTTGCTACTAATCTTCTACAGGAAGGTACTTGTAACAATAAAATACCTGACCTAATGTATACCTACTATTATACCATAGAAAATGTTGAATAAATGCAATGTATCTTGCATTGCAAGTTATGATATCTCATACACTTACGTACAATTTATAAATAATGACAAATATTATTATAAGCGCAAAAGTTTGGTAAATTAAAACAATCACCCGTAGACTTTCGCGTCGCTTTTTAAAGGGAAATATTTTTTTTAAACTCTTCTGCACAGAATAATTGCAAAAAAATATTAAAAACCAGTACCAGTAGCTTGTGTCTTTTCAATAGAAAAGCCGTTTTCAGTAGGTAGACTTATACCTACTTTAAAATATTTTCTACCGGTCAACAATTGGGGTAACCCGAAAAGCCAGTAACCGTTAGTTAAATCCAACGTATAATACAATATATAATAGTTAGGTGTAGAAATTGTCTAGCCACACTGTGAACTGTATTGCTGTCAGTATATTTTTCGGTGTTTTATAAAACACAACAATATTGACAGCACCTTTATAATCACGCGAACACGCTATTCCGCAATTCAAGTAATACGTTTAAGTTGTTCTGCAAAAATCTTCAATACGGTAACATTCAGAAACTTGTTTAAATGTATCTGTTACATTTATGATCAACTGTATTACTTATCTTATTTTTAAAGGTTACAACCATACTAATTTCCCCAATAAAATACCTCGAATACCATAGATCATCATTTACTTTTCTAATCCGCGTAAATGAGTCTTTACGCGCCAAAATTTGACGTTCCACAAATCTTGAAAATGGCGTCGCCGTAATTAAAGGCTGGCAATAACTGTCCATAAAACAAACGGAGCGCATTGGTGACGCGCCGCGTTATTTCTGTCCACGTTCCCCCCGACAAATGCTAATGTCCTCTAGGGCTCCAGCGATGCTCTCACGTTTCCATTTTAGTGTCTGAAAAGCACAGGTGTCAAAGAGTTGTTTACCATAGTTTGTTTTTTTTCACATCCATTTGATGCGAGTATCCAAAATTTGCCTACAGACACTTTTTAATAAGTACCTACTTGGAACATTTCGATCTTAGACATGAATAATATATTTTAGTAATTTTAGTTCAGTCAGTAATAATATTATGGTTAGTCAAGTTCATCTGAAATATCTTTGTTTATGGCATAAATTTAAAAAATGTACAGATGTTTTTCAATTCTTCTCAGAGTTGTAGTAGAGTAAAATTAAGGGATTCTGCTCGCTAGCATAGAAAAACAAATTTTCTATGGATGGTAAAATTTATGCACATTTTTTAAAATTTATCGTATTTTTAAGGTTTCATAGTTAACACAGCGAAAAGGGTACCATTTAAGTTTATTCATGCTTATCTGTCCGTCCGTATAATTTTATTCCGAAACTATAAAACGAACATGTGTTTTTGAACAAAGGTGTTTTTTGGACCTAAGCTGTAATTTACTTGTTCAAATAAATAAAGATTTTTTAGGATGGCACTTATACGTATAACTTTCCTGAAATGCTTTATGACAAAATTGGTTTTAAAACTATAAAATCATTACAGAACACTTCACCTTGCATTCGTAAAGTATATTATTAGTTTATATCGTGTTCTTAATTCATGTTGTTGTACAACATTGTTGCTATGTGGAATTTTGAGCCGGTTAGTATTTTTTACTCATGTGAGTCAGTGCTTGGAGCTCGATCGAGTTTCTCGGAAGGATAGATTCCGATGAAATCATCTCAGTGGTGAATAATTTATAATGATTTTAATTGTATTTTAAATTGGCGGTTTGACTTTTTCGGCATGTCCTTCAATAGCACCAATCTCATTATAATATCATATTCTTTATACTTAGATAGCCGCAACATAGTAATAAGCGATCAGCATTTCGTTATGTAGTTGTGTGTAGCTACATAAATAATGTAATTTAAAAAGATGCACAGTTGCACATATTTTTTTCCCGAATTTATTTTATATTTTTTGAAGAGCGCGCATGTAAAACTATGACAACTTCACTTTTCCCGCCATAAAAAGGAGTCGTTAGTCTATGATCTTCGGTTATTATCTGTGAGAGGATGGGCGTTCCAAACTGAACATAGCGAAGAGAGACAAGTTTATTTTAAGCTAATTACGAGACAAACGCATCCGAGCTAATATGCCATATGTATTAATGCGTTCCATTTATTTAAGACCTTCTGGAAATGTTGATAAAGTGAATGCATTTCTCTGAAACATGCACAAGTGTTACTCTGTAAAGTAGTTGGAAATCTTTAACTCTTCGAATTAAAAAAGGGGTTTGAAGGAATGTAATAGACGTAAGTTGTTTTCACGTAATAAATACGGCAGTTTGCATTTGGGTCACTTCATTTTCTTTATGCCTCGAAAGTTGAAGGAATGTAAGAAGCACGGATGGAAAGAAAAAATTCTGAACAAAAAGTTTATTCGGCGGGAATCCAGCTCGCATAGTTGGACCTGTTATAAACTTATAAAACATTGGTAAATAAAAGCTCATTTATTTTCGAATCCATCTAATCTCGTATATGAGTTAGCGAGTAGGCAGTTGTGGTTTTACTATAACCAAAAATAAAGTCAATTATGAAGTGTGATGATAAATTATTATACAAGTAATAGCGTAAGAACTTCGACTATTATAATCTGTGGTGTACCTACATATAGTCGTATATCCATCAAACCAATTAAAAATAATTATCAAAATAATGATTTTCTTATCTTAATACATTGAGTGCGAAACGTCTTCAGTTCTATAAAAAAAAAATACATAGAAACATAACATAATACATGCTTAACAATGCGCATGAATCCAATTGGTACTTAAGTTTTAAGTATATGACATTATTAATACCTAAGTTTTGCATAATAATCTTGAAAACCGCTTGGCCTCGTTTTTTCAATCGGAAAGCTCATTCCTTCAGATAAGCTGCGGCGAGCTTACGGCAGGCTTATCGTTTTTATGAGCGGCATTTTTATAAATAACATTGTTTTCTTATATTGTACGAAACCTATAAAAGATTAGGCTACCTAACCACATAAAAAGAAGGAAAATTAATGCGCAGAAAGTAACCCTGCTTTTTTTGGTTAGCGCCTGTTCATTCTGACGATTAACTAAGTGATACCTACTACATTCTGTACAGTTAATAAACCATATAAAATAAAGGTAATAGATAGTTACAGAACTTAGGTATCTTCTATGTAGTTTATTGCATAAAACATTGTAAAAATACCACCCCTTCCATACTTCAGTGCGCCATGAAATAATGCATCATTGAGACGAAAAAGTAAAAAATAAGTCCCATAGACAACGACACTCGACCACAGACAAGAGGCTCTATTTTTACCAGATTATGCACCAAGCACTCTTGGCTGACGGAGCGTGCAGACTTTGCCTACTATACAGGTTAAGTGTTTTTTAAAAAGGTTGGCAGGCCTGATTAAGCATACTAATTTATCTTGAAGTTTAAGCACGCTGCATAGGATACTTGGTTAATTTTTATGCAGCACGTCCGCTGGGTTTACATGTTTTTTTTAGCCGTTGTCACTCTGCCGTTGAGGATATAGGAATACCTACATAATTATAACCGATGGACCGAACATTCCAACCGGATCCATGCGTATTTTAATTTAAACGTGAGTGGGTTGCGGTGTTGCGAGTTAATAATTAAAATGTTAAATTGTAGTCTGGCAAAGCAGTTTTGTCAGTACAGAAATGAGATTTTTTGGGTTATTCCCACCTGTTACCACCAACTTGACACCAGTGGTAACAACTGGGAATTTTTTTCCCACCTATTACCACCGGAGTACTTGGTGGTAACTACTGGGAAAAAGAATTCCCAGTAGTTACCACCAATCACTTTAGTGGTAACTACTGGGAAAAATAAATCCCAGTTGTTACCACCAAGTACTTTACTAGTAATGTGCTTATTTTTAATAGAATATACACAAAATACTTTGCCAGTTATTAATAAGGAGTTAATTTTATGAATATTACTTTATTTATAAAATATCTTATTAATCATCGAATTTTACTAAAAATTAATACATTTTGAAAATATTCTTTAAACTATTTTTTTAAATATGTTGTCAGTATTACTTACTCTGAATCTGAACCAAAAATATTAAGAACTACTGACTTGATTATCACAGGAGCACGTAAAAAGGGATGACGTGTGACCGGCTCGTAGAAGGGATAACTTTCATTTTTCATCGTGTTGTTTTAACTGATTACGAATCTCAATCCTTTTTTAGGATTATTATAACTACTACAAGGTTTTAGGTACTTACACGAAAAATGAAATATTTAAATATTCTTGTTTTCAATAAAAAATCAGTGTAATTCGTCTTTATTTGTAGTATAACATTTTATAATAATTATAGTCTCTGGAAATTGTTACCATTGTATAACAAAATTTATGGCTACTAGGTATCCTATTGCAATAGGACTACTAAATATTAACTTAGTGGTAACTACTGGGAAAAAGAATTCCCAGTAGTTACCACCAATTAGTTTAGTGGTAACAGTTGGAAATTTTAATTCCCAGTTGTTCCCAGTGGTAACAGGTGGGACAAAAATTCCCAGTTGTTACCACTGGTGTCAAGTTGGTGGTAACAGGTGGGAATAACACGATTTTTTTAATACGCTGTGAACCGTTCGTGTCTAAAATATATTCCTAGGTACAGTACGTACCTAGTAATATTTTAGACACGAACGGGACGTAGTTTTTTTTAAATGACAAAACTTTTTATTTTATTTACGCTATTCTGTAAAGTGAAATACACATTCTATGACAAATTGTCAAACTACATGTCCCTAAGTATTCGTAGGTTTAGCATAATAGATTTTCGTAAGTAGACATAAGTACTTACTTGCATTGTCTAAGCTATTGGTCGTGTATTTACCGGAACAGGTTTATCGCAACAACAGTATTGACCATATGGTCAATTGGTCACCACTTACTGCCATGCCATTACCTAATATACTAATTCCGCATGGGAATATGGTAATTTCTTAAGTCAATGCTTTTATTCTTGAAGACACCAAACCACTCTATACAAACGACATATTTTTCTACAAAATCCTAATCGCATACGTCCTTCTTACACAGGAAATGCAATAATCGAGGCAGTTCGAAGGGTTCGCGTGCCCAACTCTTTCGCTAACGACCGAAAAAAACAATAAAAGTGTCAGGTCATTGCCCTGTTTATCGGTCTGATTTGGTTAATGGCTTTACAATGGCATGCGAGCTTTGATTAATTAGCGATGTGATTAGCGATTTTAATGACCTATTGTCGTTGTAAAAATGGATGTTAATAGGGCTTGAATTTGACCATTTATAGCATGGCAAACTAAAATTGGCAGTAGGTACCTAAAACAGATGCAAAAATCAAATGTCTATGGGCAGTAAAACCTACACGCTTTTTTTTTATTTGCCGCCTTTTTCTAATGTCACATGTATTACAGGCAATAAAATTACCAGCAAAAAGAAAAAAAACGTAATTTTAGGGAAAAAATATTTTTACAATTTAGCGTTGATTTAAATCAGATAATGTGAGCGCCGCAATTGTCAGTATTTATGGTGAAATGTGAATCATTAGATAGGTATTGATATTAATCAATAAGGTCCGGTTGGGTGAAACAGCGGGGGAACAAGGGAAACAGGAACGCTATGATTCAGTTTTTTTTAAATTTCTTGTTTTAATTTTTTCCTTAGCTTGTATTAAGACTTTTCTCGTTAGGATGTTCGTTTTGTAGCTAAAGATTTTAATTTTTGTGGTGCAACGATATTCACATTTTTTTTTATACCTAGACGGTTAAACTATTACGGTTAGACTTTTCGTCAACTTTTTAAAATCTCTTGCCTTGTTTAGTATTTGAACTTATTTTCCACAATATACCCAAGTTTCTAGTCTTCATTGTCTTATGTTTTCATCTATAAAATGCCTCAAATTCGCTTAGAGATGTTTATGCTAGAAAAATTAATAAAACTAAAATTAAAGCCAATGCCAATTCTTTGAAAAGTAAGTTTGGATGTGTTTGCGCAATTAATCTCTCTAATAAAGCCGCATAAACATGTTTTTAACGATGTAAGGAAAATACTTGATACTTGGAACACCCAGTCCAAGCAAATCGCACCTTAAATGAGTCTCACTGTACGTACAGACTTTTCTGTACATTCTTAAACAAGTCCGCATTTAAATTGAAAACATCCTAGCTGAAAAGGAAAAATTCTTGTTCGACAAAACCTCGGGTTTCCGCGAAAACCAACTTTATTGCAAAAACATAAGTGCCACGACAAGTGCACAAGGCCGGTCATAAAGTCTTAGGACAATTTTAATGAGGCGCTCTGTCAAAGGAAAAAGGACTTTAGCGTTAATGACTTAAAGATGTGGGGTGACGTTAATGAATAAGTTAGAGTCGCGGGGTGAATGACCCCTGAAAGCGGTGTAGCCAGAAGTTTGAAACATACCAACACTTCCCGTAGTCTATGTTTTTGGATTCTGCATAAGTGTTTAAAAATCCTTTTAAATACTTATGCAGCTTTTAGTTTAAAATTGTGTAGACTTTTAAATAACGCTTGATGTCTTTTCTCTATAAATTTCATTCCACGTTTTTAAAGCAACGACGTGTTCTAATTTTCGGGTTGATATTAAAATGGGAATAAAAGAAGTTTTTTCATGTCTAAATCTTTTTGACTCGACCACGAAAGCTGCAAAAATATATGACGCGCTTTTATTCATATCGCTCTAACTAAGGCGACTTTCGTAGTATAGTATATTATTGTCGGTGACTGTACATAATGCTCACGAGCAAACAGAAAAATTACAATGTTGTGTCCGTAGGCCAAAATAAGTGAAAAAATTACAATGTGACGTTAAGTCGATATTTTTTTATTTGAGAAACTATCATCTGAAAATTAATTCCGAATATTTTTTAAATTCCATGTTTTTTGCGAAGATTTAGGTATTTAGGATGTCTGCGAATCCGTACCTATTTTTAACTTATATAGGGTAGGAGTAGCAATGTACGGCAGATGCTAACTTTCGCTTTCATCCGCAAGTTAGTCTGGGTCACTCATTAGTTTATACAGCCTTGAGGTAATGGTTCACTAGAGTAGAGCTCGGTAGAGGAAACTGGGGGCTCGTGGACCGTCGGGAAAGTTGCTTCCACAAACTTCTAAAATGACCATTTTTAGTTAAAATATGCTTTGTCTCTTTCTAAAATCTTACCATCGTCAAAGTGACAGATAGATTCCGGCCAACCAGATTTTTTTGACAGTTATTTCCCTGCGGTATCAATAATTGTCTATGATTATAAAAAGCAATATAGTAAATTGGTGATAATATTTTGATAGGTATTTAAACTTGTAAATTAAAACTGACATGGACGGATTTTCGTGATCGTATACCATAGTCGTAACGATCTAAGTTTATCCGTGAACTATAAATATTAAGTTTCATGGATTTAGCTTGCATAAGTCATAAATCAATATACTAGTAAATATAATCGAAATATAAAAGAAATTGAGCTATATATGTATATATAGATGTAGCCCATTTCAAATGATCGGTAGCGTTCAGTGAGTTTCTCATTTTATTTACGACACATGAACATAATTTTGTTTATTGTATTTGAGCGTCGTAAAATGACCTGAATGTACTTAAATAAATTTTTCTGGAACTTCAATTAAAACATGCTTATAGCAGCCGAGCTACATTTATCATTTTTATCAAGATATCCAATCGAAGTCGTTATTGTAGGTACATGTACACACGCAACAGATTTTTGATAAAATCGGCGACGAGCCTGAGAGTAATGGTGGAGCTAATTAGAACAAAATTGCAAAGATATATCCCCAGTACCAACCCAGGCCTTAAATCCCCTAAAACGTAATGACATAACGCTAGATAACCTAAAAATACAGCGTCCCTCCACGTCAATCGAAATTATTTGCTTTGTCCACCCGACGCCATTACGCCCGCCATTTTTCATTTTCAATTATACCAAATGTATGGCGTAAATCATATACACAACACCAAATGCATATACGGCCACCCCGTGGGGTGTGTTTAATTTGTAAACGGGAAGCGGATCGAAATATATACGATATACGCTTATCCAATACGGGGATGCAAAGCAATAAAAACATAATACGCAACGTTGAAAAGATTTTTATGCGTCGGGATGAAAAATTTTATGAAGTTCAGCTTTTTTTTACAGAGTGGACAGCATTGAATTTTTGATGGACGTTGGTCCTATGTAATGTTTTTTGTAGTGGCCGTCTGGGTGGGCGAGCGGAATTACTAAATAATCATTTAAAGTGGTTTTTGAGTTACTGCGTTTTGCTTCCAGGCGGATTTGTTTCAAACCCATTACAAAGGATATATATATATATATATAATATATAATAAAATAAACAGATGTTATACATTTTAGAGCATGAACCCTTGTTTTGAAAACAGGTATGCTAAATTTCTAAGTTCCATTCAAATAATATGTGCAGCTATTTAATATTAGACGCATTAGATTTATTGTCTAATAAAATTAGCGATTGCAAAACATTAAGACTCAATTAGGTATGTAATATTAGACCACGCCGAAAGTCTTGCCTCATTTTCCTCTAAGCTTCAAAAAAGACATAATATATGACAGGAAGATGTTTCATGGCCATTTAGTGACAATCTGAGCCCATTAAGAGAACACATCGAAACAAGCATGGTAAACCAAGTTACTCGTACAATGTTAAATATAAAATACAAATATTTTTATTCTTCGATCATAAGTAATACGCAACTTTTAGTGAAATTGTAAAACATGGTGAAAATTGTTTGGTTCCACTATGTCGTGCCCAGGGGCATACGAAAATTTATGTTGTACCTACTTATACATGTCTGGTACAGACAGTAATGTTTTCCGGGACATACAATTGAATGATGACTGTGACTAATGACGATCTATGTTTTTAGTATGATTTTCATTAAAGATGGTGTTTTTTTACGCAATTTTGCGAGAAGTGGTTAATTTCGAAATCATTTGTCAAGTTCATTTGTAAAGTCGAAACTTCGGAAGGCCATCTGTACAGAAACACGTCGTACGATACACTTTGTCATGTTTTAATTTATCGTTATCGTTTCGAACTTCCTTTTTTTCGCACTTGTATTGTATTGTACATACTATTTTACTGTAATACGTAAAGTTGTTGTTAAGATGTTTTGCGTAGGTTCTTGTAATAACGTGTCATACATGTTTTTCCAAGCTTCAAAGTAAATACGCATTATGAAGGTTAAAATTTGCATAGTTTTTATATCAGGTAGCTTCTTTTAATATGGAAATACAAAATGTGATGTAAACATTTTTCTGAATCATTAAGAATGAGATCATTTAATCGAATTCCATACTAAATAAGCATTCCATATAATTATACTTTGTAATGGCAACACTGGCATCAAAGTACAAACCATAGATTAAATTTAAAAATTAAAACGACTTAATTTACATTCGAAATTCAAATTGGCTCGAGGCACGTTAATTCCATCGATCATTGCTGGCTGCAATCCGCCAATCGGAAAATAAAAACACTGCCTCCCACCCCACCCGTCTGCCGGGGTGTGATTTTTTCCTACGTCATTCCGTATTATGTACATTTCGACTATGTATCCGTTGTATTTCGATGTGTGCTTTAATACTGTTTTCAATGATGGTTAGGATTCCCATAGATATTTATACTGCACTTTACTCATGGTCCATACTGGAGCAATTCTTAAAAAAGTTTGTAGAAATGCTCAGTGGAGGTTATAATAACTTATAAAACGTGTTATTAAAATGCCAACATAAAATAGTTGCCGATTTCTAAGAACAAACATTTGACGGTTTAGAAATGAGCCTATGTATATGACGCTAAAACTATCCGAAAAATGATGAGTCTTACCCCCAAAGGATCAATATATAACTGTCAAAAGTTCATTCTTAGAGGTGCTTAACACAATTGAACAATAATAACCTTATGAAATTTCTTGAAATAAGCTTGACTGAGGAGTTAAATTCATAAAACATCTCATTATTCCAATCCAGACCGCACTTAAGATAATGCGTCACACCTGTGTCATAACGCTACACATAAAAATCCTATCCACATAAAAATCGACGTGCTATTGTGCACACCGACATCCTCTGTGTGTGTGCCTTGCAGAGCTGAGCTCGATCGCGTGCAGAGCGCCGTGCAAAAATGTGCATTATACACCAACACCAATAAAAAATGACCCCCCCTCCCCCCGCGCCAGGCTCACAAAAAGACGAAACGAACGGACGCGAGTTTTTCACGAGAGATCTTTTTACATTTGTTGGCCTAGGGGAAGTAGATAAAGGCATGCGGGCCCCCCCTCGGCTGTCATGTATCATGTATCTAGTTCGAAATCCGAAAGAATGCCTGTCTATGCTGCAGCTTTGTTCCACGGAATCAAATGCGCGATCCGGGAAATTGGGTATTGGTCGCCGATACGTTTGATCGTTAATGAATCCTGGGCATAGACAATGGCGTTCCGTTTCATGCGCGGTAAGTAAAATTATGTCTGGGGAAATATATACGGGGAAGACGTTATCTTTCTTGTGACACTTGTGAGCCGGTATTCTACCGTAGTGTTGCCTGTTCTTTACTCGTAAGTTTATATATTTCACATAAGTTTGACAAGTCATATCTTAGAAATAATTAGGTACAATTAAATGTGAGCTCTTACAATTTTTATTAGACTTGGTAAGGTTAAAGAAATTTTTATTTGAAAATAGATGAAAAGCTGACCTGAATACTAATTTTAATTGCTGGTTAAACCCGACGTACTTGTAAACACTCGTTCCTAAAACCTAAACAAATTGCTCAGTTTGTCAACTTAATCTAAAGGTTGGTAAGACCCAAGACTTTTCACTTTGCCCAGCAAAGTATGTGGACTTTAACGATGGTTAAAGAGATTTGACCTCCTTTATAATTTAATGAACGTACTTTGTTGAAAGGTTTTATAAAAATGCATGCAATTTGTTATGTTGGTGCGCTGGCAACACATTTGATGCTACGTTTGAGGAGCGCATAAATTTAAAAAAAAGTTAAAGGTGCGCCTAATGAGATACTAGAGTCCAACTTTGATGTTTCAATCCTTTTCACTTGGATTCAAATTTGAAAAACGTGATGTTTTAATTAAAATACCTTTTAGAGTAAACTTTTGATTTAAACTGCCAGGGAAACTAAAAATCCTGTCCTTCTTGAACATACGAAACAAATACAAAAACATAATTTCAATTAATATCAATTTAAAATATCTCAAATATAAGACATCTAAAGTTGATAATCTCACAACTTCAGACATAAAAGACCTCACGGTCCTAGGGCAACTTAAAAAGTTTCCACGTTGCTAGGACTTTTATGAGGGTGAAGTTTTTTCTACACACACCTGGGGAGGCAAAAAAGGAAGGAGCAAAAAGAGGCAAGAGAAACTGTGTTATGAGGTAAGAAAGAGTGAGGCCAGGGGCACGATCGCAATAAAAAGACTGCGTGAGGTCGCCGGCGAACTTTTTTCTAGAACTTGCTCTGAGGGGAGTTTCTTATGCGTTAAACGGGAAAGAAAGAATTGGTCAGTGGCGTTTTGACCACGGCGTTCTTCGTTTTGTATTTTGTTTGCTTTTCATCTCACGTGCCGTGAGTGAGGCATTTTGTCGGAACAGAGCTGGTGTTTACTTTCAGATTTTTTGTTTAGTTTAGACGTGCGATGTTTTTACATTACTTGAGAAAAGTGTAGTCTGATTTTAAAGTAGATCATCTACATTAAATCTACAATTTGTTTGATATAGTCATCTAAGAACTTCGATTAGGCATCATTTTACCTGCTTTTGACTTGTTCTTAATGCCTAATTTATCCAAAAACATAAATTATTTTGATTTAATGGAATAGTTGTATTATATTTTTCTAACAAACACAATTTAAAAACGTACGCTTTACATTCGTGTTTGCCGCTGTTTTTTGTTTTCAAGCAAGTTTTCGTGCATGCTTTTAATTTGTAGACACCTTGTTAGGTCAGTGGTCGGTGACGTCACATCTATTTATAAAACAAAACAAGGCCATAGACAAAATATCGAAGTGCTCGCGTTCTGTCCATCAACTAGCCTGGACGCTGTGATTATCAGAGCGGTAATTAGGTGCAGGTGAAAGGAGAAAGGTGTTTTTTGCTGTAGTTTGGGTGTCACTACACCTTTCAGTTGGATTAATGTATGGCTAACTGTTAGCTTCTGCTTCTGTCTGGGTTATGTCATACTTTTTTTCTAGATTTCCTTAGTTGCTTTTTGTTTATTCATATCATATCATGCTTTAGAAAATAATATGCTTTATTCTTGACCTTTAAATGTGAACAGTAAAATAAAAGTAACACAGGTAAGACATTTGTTGTCGTATGTCAAAATATGGCTAAAGTAAGCGCTGATTTTCCGATGAGACCATATTAGGCACCTACGCAGAGCAGGAAATATTTTGGTCCATAATATGGATTCATAATTCAATATTATTGAAGCTTACCCTAGAAATAAAATTAACACCTTTGTCTGTATAAATACAGCCTTTTTAATGCTGAATTTGTAAGTAACTTTTAATACTAATCAGTTCAAAATCGTAGCTCCGCTTGACTTTTCTTTGAACAATTGTTTAGTAAACAATTCTGGACCTAAACACACACGTATAACTAAAATGTTGTTATGTTGTCATAATATACATAAATAAGTACTATAACTGTATTTTATTTTGATATATATATGTATTGTAAAAATAATATGGAACCCTTTATGATAGCTGCGTGTTCCGCCTGTCTGTCGGTTTGTCTAATAATCTTTTTATCTCAAGCGCGCTGAGGAATTGAAATTAATATGCAAAGTCTTATCGCTTAAGCGGGGGAAAGTCCGAAATCTGCTATTTTTAGATACATATCACAAAAAATACTTTTGCTAATTTTAGCAGGTTAATAAAAGTAGGTACAATACTATTATGTATGTACGCTAGTTTCTAAAGAGTAAAAAAAAATATTTTATTAAAAGCTATGATTTTTGTAATTAATCTACGATTGTACGAAGAATAAAACGCCCATTTGTTTTTAATTCGAGAATTTAAGGTTTTTACGTAGCCTAGTTCATAGTGACCCTGCCTATGAAGCTGGAGATTCCGGGTTCGATTCCCAGCGAGGGCATTTGCGTATTTTATTTATCACAAGTATTTGTTCATTGGCCGTGGCTGTATTTATGTAGGTATAATTATATCTACTGTAGTGGTCAAAAATGTAAGTTCGCACCACAATCTTGAAACGAAATCGATTATTGCGGCTATAATTTATCCAGCTATCTGGCTATCATTTAAGTCAACACTTGTTTTTAACTGACATGTGACTGAGTATTGAGTTATTTCTTATTAATTAACCGTAAGTACATGAAGAAGAGAAGTTTAACAGGTCGGACAACTGAGGCTTTTAATAATACTAATGATGATCAAAAAATTACAATTTCACTTCCCTATGATTTTTTATCGAATCAGATGTATAAATAGCATCGAATCAGCAAAACATCGATACAAAAAATATTTTGATGTTAACACTGAAAAAAAAAATTGCTTGAAAGTCTAGTAGTATTTTATATCCAAATCATGGCATGAACTTAAACTTTTGACTGGTACTGTATCTGTAACACATATAATAGTGGCTTGATAACCACATTACAATTTATTACTTAATTGAGCTTACCATGGGACTAGGTCTATTTGTGTAAGATGTCCCAAGATATTAATTTATAATTTTTAACTTTATTAAGGGTGTGTTAATCGACAAGATTATCTAAACCTGTAATGTTTAATGTGAACCCATATGTGCAGTGCAGTTGGCGCGGTGCAGAACAAACTTCGTCCCTCAATGCACGTCCCACATGCACTTGCAGTTGTGCAGTTTTTCTCGCGCTCGGGACTTCTTGCTCAGTTCGCCTTGTTTCGCAGCTTGTTGGTTTTCACAATATTTACAATGTCTTTATGTTGCTATGTGCTTTTCTGTCATTATCAAAATTTGGAGCATTTTTAATTACCAAGTCACTTTTTTGACATCGAAAATAAAGACATGTTTATAAGGAATAGTAGAACTAAAATTTCATTGTAATTAGATCTACATCACACTACATGTACATAGAAATGGTCATTTGAGAATGACCGTTTTATGGTTCAAACCATTTACGAACATATTTTTATTAAAATATTTAGGGAATCAGGTTAATCACGTAAAGTCGACGACTGCTCATCTTCGATACGGAATCCCAACTAATTCCAGTCAGGACCAATTTTTGTGGTTGTGTCAAGATTTAACTAGATGGGTCAAGATGAACTTTTCTGTGGACATGTGTACCTTAAGTTAACGCATTCATGTACTAATTGTGGGATAAAATAATGAACGGTACAAATAGGTTCCCCGGTCCTATTAATTATTGACCACCGAGTGGACAACTTTTGTTTTCCCGATTGATAATGGCCCGATGAGACGACCAGATTTAAGTAGTTTTGAAAAAAAAACGACTAAAATGTGATGCTTGTGATCGCAAGTTATCCGAGCCTGGGTTACATATTTTACATATTTAAGAAACGATGAACGATGATTGACCCCAACTCCTTCTGCGGGTGTCGTCAGAGTCGACTAAGGGATTGAAGTGTCACTGACCATGACCATTTCTGATAAGATAACGATTGATGATGGGCTGCAGCGTCATTACTGTGATCGCCAATCCGCTTGCCCAGCGTGGCGATTATGGGCATTTATCTCCTAATGCGTCTATACGCATAGTTATTAGGAGAGGCCTACGTCCAGCAGTGGACTATCATAGGCTGATGATGTGATTGATAAGATTAGGCAGATGCCTATGTTGGTTTGTACTTGTACTTACGTATTTGCAATGAGTTCCACGCAGTACATTTCTGTATCGCAGTTCAACTTAAATATTGACTTATGATCGGGCAAAGCCCTAAAACATCCATTAACGGCACGCACACAGCCGCACGGCACACACCGATTCGGCGTTTTTATATTTTTGCACATTTAAAAAAAGGCGACAGACAAAGATGGACTGATGACGAGATCCGCGCGGAACAATAGTGCCGAAGCGGGACGGCGCGCTCCTGTCACGTCCGTAGCGAAATAAAAATGTGCAAAGAGTTCCTTTTTTAAAATGTGATGCTTTTTTTACGTTAGTCTGCGTTCGCAATTAGTGCTGCGCGGTTGTCCTGTATTGGGTATTAGGAATCTATGCAAATGAACGTCCTGTAGCCCTATGGGATTTCTAAAAGCTTTTATAAATGATTATTGTTGGTTACAAAGGGCATTGGAGATCGCGGAAGCTCTATTCAGTGTACAAGGTCGAGACATGTTCTTGAAAGTAAAACAGCATTTTGTCCCTTCACTTACATGGCACATATGCCTTTTTGTTACGCTAAAGCAGTAAGATGCCTGCAATAGCGAGGATTCTTTACTCCTACATCTTTATAGTGGTATGAGAATCCCACAAAGTGGGTAACATGCTTGGAAATTGTTTTAAAAGTATGCCGCAATGAATTTTGCCTTTATTTTACTTCTTTGCTAATAAAATTGTGTTATTTAAAGTTAGTAACAAATACAATCAGCACTACTAAGAACACTGTCTATTTACGAACATTGATTTTTGGTAGCAACATGCTTAGAAAAATAATGTTTTCAGTATTTTAAATTGGTACTACTATCATTCTTAATTAAAATCCAAACACTGTTTTTGTAGTAATCTTGATACAAGTTTAAGCTATTCTCAGTCATCAATTCACTTTGAACAAATATTGTCTTTGGTTATAGCGACAGCTATTCAAATAAAACTATGAAAATTAATCATACTCGTATGATCCGTTAAATAGCAAGTAATTATAGCGAGTTGCACTAATTATCTACACGCTATCGCGGAATACCAAAGTTACTGTTCATCCTTCATGACATTCAAACTATCCCCAAAAACTGAAACTAGTGACGTTCCAGGTGCAAGAATTTTAATACCGGAAAAAATGGGCATGTGTTTCACGCACACATAGAAGCCTGTCGGTGCATGCTTTACGCCCTGGAAAAAAAGTACTGCGTTATTGATTTTTCTGGCTGTGCGGGGAGCTGAAACCGTCTGCTGAAAAAACGGAGACGAAAAGGCGCCTCCCTTTTTTAATTGGTAACGTGGTGTCAATGGGGCCAATCCGGTTGCTTTTGTTTTTCGGTTTCGGTTTTAATGGCTCGTTAGGGCTCTTTTGTTGAGTTGAGGTTGTATCAGGAATTCAAGGTTGAGTTATAAAATGTTATAGGTTCAACGTGGTGGAAGGCACATATGTCTTTTTGGAAATAGAATTGAGTTACGAAGCGCCCAAAGTTTCCAAAATACTGAATTACTGTAGAGATTCTCAATTTGAAATCACAAAAGTGCTATGGGGCTCAAAAACTCTATAAAATTAAGTTTACGTGCAACGCGCATTTAAATTTGACATATTTTTGCAATTATTATCAGTAAAAACTATATTTCGTTCATATTTACAGTATATTATAGTATCTAAAAGAATTTGTAAGGAGTGCTTCGTTACTTTGAACCTCACATTTAATCCACTAAACATATTCGGGAAACGGTTAAATCCTGTTCTTGGAAAATGCACCTAATTTCCTTTAAGATAACGTCTTATCTCCAAACTACATGTAGCACGTACTGCAGCCCAGCCTATTTAGGCTTGAGAGAACAAAAGGTCAACTTTTGTTGGAAAACTAGTGTCGCTTACGACTTTATCGACGTGGTAATAGGTTAAGAGGTTACCGAATTATGCCTGGAATGTGTAAAAAGTAGGTGAGGTTTTATTGGCGACGTATAAGGGGTCTTCTAAGAAAGAATAGCTTGATTTTAACTTTTAAGTAAGTAGTTTGTATAATTATAAATAGTTTGTATAATGTTAAAAAAATTGAAGATTTATGGGACTGAAATACTCAGCAAAGTACGTCTACTACTGGGTAGTTCTATGCGATTATTCTGTTGCACCAATCAAGTCATTCATTACCGGAATGGTAATGAATGACTTGATTGGTCGAATTATTGACGAGTCATTTTCGGAAATAGTGGAGTCATTTTCGGTTATCTTGTAGCAGACCCATGTTTGTCTGCTATTCTGGCATAATATTAGGCTCGTTTGCTTTTATAAGACGGAAAATAAAGTGGTGATGGTAATGAACAATAAAAACGCGTAAAAAAATCGCATAGAAACACCCTAATCTTAGCCTTCCCAGACGGTCTCACGATCAGTTGTGCGAGTAATCTGAGAAATCGAAAACTACATTTTATACATGTAGTTTTGTTCAACCATATTAATTGTGACTTGTATGATTATCTTCCAAATTAACTTTTTTTTATTTAATCTATTTTTAATGTTATAATTAACTGGTTAAACTCACGTGTACTTAGTCACTACGCGCGACATGTTTCGGAGAGCCTAGGTCTCCATTATCAGGCACTGAGCCCGCGTTGATTACGTGACTTGAGTACACGTCGCGCTGTGAGGTGCCTGGCGTGAAAGCCGTGATTTATAGGTTTTACCTCTATTAGATAATTCCAACATACATAACATAAGTGAACATACAATTAAAATACTTGAAAATGTTGAACTCTCGTTGCTTCCAGGAAGCGAAACTTTCGCGCGAATGGGGCAGCAAATCCCACTTACGGCCAAGGGTGACGTCAAAATATAAACAATTGTCCAGTCTGCATGGGTCCTGCATTTTACCCAGATCGACCCACAGTCCGACAGGGCTACCATGATTTACTAATGCCATTCACTTTAGGACCTAATCTGATTCGCGATGTCTCAGTTCCAAATAATAACTGTCCAATACTGACATGCAGAACCTAAACTGAATGGCATTTACGAGATCATGGTAGCCAACCAGGGTGCTTAGACAAGTTGCCAATCGCTAGCGCTTAATCGTCAATCGTAAACGAAAGGCAGCTAACTGTCTTTGTGACAAGAAAGAGTGACAGAGAGGGAAAACTACGATACGCTACCAAACGTTTGCGATTGGCAACTTGGCTAAGCATCCAGTTTATTACTCTCTGAAGCATAGAGCTTAAGTCAGGAAAAAAAAGAAAGCTTGCTTTTTACCTTTAAGGGTATAGGTTAGTTTGCTACACGTTTGCTACGTGCCCGCTACGGCGTAGCAAGGTTACGATAGAATATAGGCCTACGAAGTCTAAATACGAGTAAAGTATAGTTTTAAATCGACTTGGGTTCAGTTTAGTATTGAATACATTTGTCTTACATGTTAGTTGTAATACTAATCTAGTTTTATAAATATTCTTTGTTGTAGCATACATACTAACATTACTATGGACTATCTGTAATCCTGAATTGTCTATAATGAATGTTATTTATTTTACTATTATGTGTCAACCAGAATCTTCATTTGTGTCATTAAGACTACTGATTGAAGTGTTCTGAAAACGATTACGATTCGATGGGCAGCAGCATCATCAACATCATAGTACTACAAACTATTGCAATCGCCAACCCGTAGGAAACCCGTGGCGATTATGGATATTTACCTTGTATTATATTAAGTCCTTACGCATACTTTAATACGAAAGGTTTTTGTCCATCAGAGGACTGATAGCTAAGTGCACCACATAGTATGAAGTATCTATATAATATATTTATAAACAAGTGTAAAAATATGTATCGAAAGAAACCTCTTACAAATATAATATATATTTTTACACAGAATTAAAATGCAATGGGACATATTTTTGAACATTTTTATATACATAATATCGCCGCTCATTATCTAATTGAGCTTACCGTGGGACTAGGTCAATTTGTGTAACAATCATCCATGATTGTCAAGATGTACCCGGTTTTGGGGCCTTTTTGATTCGTCAAATACCACCAAACATAACAAGGTCACGTGACACCTGCCACCCGCACGTCGAATAACCCCGCAATTAATGAATGCACCAATAAGTAATGAAGTGCATCCTCGTTGCGCCCGCGCATGTGCAAGTGCAATTAGACTGGAAATGACGTCACATCCGCCGGGGTCAGGGTTTGGGACCGTCTGGGTTGCCAGTGTAGCCACATGTGTGTTATGGAAAAGGGTTGACAATGGTAGTTTGTTTGGTCTAATTTTGGAATGATTCTAATTTCATGAAAGCTTCAGTAGCTTAGTTGGTAGTGTACCTACGAAACTGAAGGTTCTGGGTTCGAGTCCCGGCGAGGGTATTTATTATTATATTATCTTGGCAGATAATCTATAAATTTGTAGAATAGACTAAGTGTCTGTACAATACAATAGCTCTATACTTATGAAATAAACAGTTTAATTTTTATTATTTGTGTGTGTTCTTTGATCATTGCTATTTCTATGTATTGAAGGATCTATACATATATAATTATGTGTGCATCTGTTATATAATTTATAATATATTGGCCGTTTTTTCTTCAAAGTTGTCCCTCCATTTTTTTGAAACATACATAGGTATTTTTTAAATGATTTCTACTCAGAATCGTGAGGATTGAAAGAGATCTTGATAGAAGAAAAAACGTATCCTAAAGTTTTTTCCAATCCGTTACCATTTTTTCATACATTTTGTATGGAGGTAACGGAATAGAAAGTTCAAAAAACGTATGAACATTTTGGAACAGGTTTATTCTCCTATTAGAGTAGGTACGTGGGTTCGATACCCAACCTCGCAGAATAATTAGAATTATTACTACAAAGTTTATCTTTCAAATTTTCTTGAAACTGAAAATATATTTAAACATTCAATAATAAAAAGCAGACTGTAAAATCAAGTCACTACCTACAGTTTTCTACCCTCGGGGCGCATCAGGTTTAAAAACCGTAACTAAATTAATTACTCTGTTTTAAACAGGTGCCTTGAAATTTTTTTTAATGTTTAATTTCTTTTGACTTGTCTCGTATAATTGTATTTAATAAATAATTCCAGTGATCAAACAATTCAGAGCATATAAGGGAACGTTATATTATCACTAAATACTATATAGTTGTCCCTTTTACCGTTGATATAGTGAGTTCTGTTCAATAAATAACAATCATGGATCATGGGATATTCTTAAGGTGCATTTAGACCAAACGAGCATTCGCTTATTCTATCCCCCACTCTACGAAATTCGTTCGTTACATAAAACGTGATTCGTCGAAATTCGTTGATTTCGTAGTGGGGGATAGAATGAGCGAATGTTCGTTTGGTCTAAATCCACTTTTACAGAAATGCATGAAAAAATCTAGCTGCCCCCTATTATTTGACCGCGAGTCTATAATCACAAGCATAGTATACATAGGCCCTAAACACTATGACACTTCTTTGTGAACTCCTAGTTTTAAGTTGATGATAAGACCAAGATCGTGTTTTGAAAGTGCGTGAATATGAAATAAACTCCGTTTGAACTTAGACAACCTTTAAGCCCCTACCTTACAGATGTCAAGATTCATTCATTAATTGTCTATTCCCTATAAACGCATTCGGGTTTGCACGCAGTGCGTTTTTTGCATTTTAAGACACCATACAAGACTTAATGAAATACATGGCTGCCAACCTAACTTTAAATGTCATTTCTGATGAACAGTAAACCATAGAGGAGCTTTCTTTTTTAATTCTGTAGAGTGAGAGTAGAATTTTGTAGAGTGGGGGATAGAATGAGCGAATGCTCGTTTGGTCTAAATGCATCTTTAGGTAGCAGGTGTGAATGAATTCTGGGGCCATAGATATATTTACATTTCGGAATACAATATATGTAAATTTTTATTGGGCAATGAGTTGTCCGATTATGGTATTCTGCTAAAAAAATATCTACAATATAAACATCTACTTCAAACGGAGTGTAATGCAAGTTTTTAGCGCTCCCGACCTGTGGGCCTCCGTGGACCCCCTATGTCCAACTGGTTGGGCCACGGGGAAATAAAATTATCCATAGTCCAACTGATTGTACTACGAGGAAGCTAGTTTACCCGTGGTCCAATTTGTTGTACCACGGTACACTACATTTCTCGGCAGTCCAATACTAGAACATATATTTACGTATACTAGTTGGACAATTGCCCTTCAGTTGTACTATGGGTCATAATTACATGACAGTAAAAAAAGTAATCTGACAGTTGAACCACGAATATATTTACTTACACGTGGACACACACACACACAACCAGTTGGACATAGCAGTTGGACCACGGATCGGGAGCGGTTTTTAGGTCTGTTTACTTTTTTTTCATTATAAAATGACGTACGGAATACATGATACGGGTCCCTTCCGTGTCGACGCGTCTGGTGCATCAATTGTGCAATTGCGCGTGACTTTGAACCCCGCCATTGGCCCGGTTATGCAATTACCGCCAGACACCACTCAGACGCAGGTTCAACGCATTGTCTGTCACGTGATTGTCACCGTCGGTGTTGCCAGGAGGGGACATGCAAAAACGCGCCATAATGCAAACTAAAATAGCTGTAACTGTAGACAGGGCCGGATTTAGAGGCTGAGAGGCTTCGGGGCAACAAAGGAGTGGAGACCCCTGACCCCCAATTATTTTCCAAATAAAGTAGATTTTTTTTCAGTCCAGTTTTTCAATAAATATTTTTTCTGGAAACAAGTTTACATTATTTTATTATTTAACACACATATAAATATTAAATTTTAGCGTTAACGAACGGAATCTTCCGAGCTTTTTTCGCCAAAAAATCGTTGATGATTTCTCTGAAATCTAGTTTTCGGAGTAGATCACTTTAAAATACTCAAAAAAAAAATACTAGTTTACTTGTTGGAATTAGATTTTTTTTTCGAAATCTCTATTCTTTTAAGACGAAATAGGAACCTTCTCCTTTTGAAATTGTGAAGTTGATTAAAATCAGCATAATGATATCGACTACATCCAGCAGACAACTGCCTAGATGGTATTCTACAATCATAAACGATAAGCGATAAGTCATAAATGTATTAAAATGACAGATACGAACGAAAAGTCACGTGACCATTTCCATACATTATTATGATCACGTGACTTGTCGGCCTTATCGCTTATCGTATACGATTGCAGAATGGAATCTTGGCCTAAGCCTGTAGCGATCTTGATTTCGTTCTGTGACTGCGATATATCGTGAGTTAAGGTTACGATATATCGTGATAACTCACAGTCTAGAGTCAAATTCGGTAGAAGAGGAATTTATTGTATTGCTTTATAAGCCCGGTTCGTGTCGGATCAGTCGTAAATCAGTTGGAAGTAGCTTCGATATCGCATCACTAAACTTACACCATAACAAGAAGGTTGGTTATCGCTGCCAGCGGATTTTAGCGGCGGATTTCAGAACAATATGAATTATTGTTACGGTTTTATATATATATCGTAGGATGATTTGATACTTCGAATCTTCGCGAAAATCCTACGGGTTTTGCGAAAACGCGGATAATAGGTTAGGTTAGGTTAGGTTAGTTTGCAAAACCCCTAGGATTTTCGCGAAGATTCGAAGTATCAAATCATCCTACGACATATATAAAGAGTGAAATACTAAATATAATTATTAAAAGAATAAATACGAATAAAATTATTTGTTAATAAAAGAAACTTTGGATTGTGTTGCGTTTTGCGATTGTTAATGAAGAAATATGCAAATGACGGGATTCTCAAGTAATTTATTTATCCACATTGCGATCAATATCAATAATTATGTATTAACTATTACCGGTAAAAAGTCTAATAGGCGAAAAAAAATCATCATCATCAGCCTATCATAGTCCACTGCTGGACGTAGGCCTCTCCTATTAGCTATGCGTATGGACACATTAGGAGGTAAATGCCCATAATCGCCACGCTGGGCAAGCGGATTGGCGATCGCAGTAATGTGTCCACTATGATGAATTGATGACGCTGCTGCCCATCATCAATCTTTTATCAAATAATGGTCAGTGACACTTCAATCCTTTAGTCGACTCTTACGACACCCGCAGGAGGAGATGGGGTGGTGACAAATGTATTCTTACTGCCGTCACCACACGGGAAAAAAAAATACTGTTATTTTTTCTAATAGAGAATCATGTAGAGTTGTGATTGAGCACACACACACATATCATCGGGCTCTATCTGTCCGCTTTTTTAAGGAATAAATCAAGAGGATTTATAGATGCCGAAACGCGTCGCTTATTAAAATAAGTTAATATATAAAGGTGCATTTAAAGCAAACGAGCATTTGCTCACTCTATCCCCCACTCTACGAAATCAACGAATATCGACGAATCACGTTTTGTGTAACGAAAGAATTTCGTAGAGTGGGGGATAGAATGAGCGAATACTCGTTTAGTCTAAATGCACCTGTAACTAAAGTTCGCTATAACTGGCACCCCGCCTCACCTAGACTACCGCGATATCGCGACTGCACTCGTCACGCGAATCGCACATAGCCGAGCTCTGCCTAAACTTTTAACTGCCTTGTCGAGTGTTAGCTGCATGTCTAGGTTTTATGTCTCTGAGCCATTTAGGTCCATTGCAAAAAAATTTACATAATCAGAATAAGAATCACGGTCGCGTCAATTGTGTTACGAAAGTTAGCCATACTCTACGATCAAATAAAACATGGAAGCCGCACGCCATACTAAATTGCCTTTCAAAAACGGTCCTGTATTTTTAGTTGACAAGTGTCACCACCTTTTCAATTCATCACGTCAATGAATTTCAAAATCAACCTATAAAAACTTAAGCCACCATTTACAATTAGTTGTGATTGGTCCATCAAAGTTTTGATTGGCTATATTCTATACAGGGTGGAAAGGGACGACGTTCCTTCCCGCTACCGACCGATTCTACCAACCATTACGATGAACTTTCAGTATGGGACCAAGATCGAAATATAAAAAAAAAATTAACCCCTCATACAAAGTGAGTGATTAGTTAGAGTTCAATAGTATGGAAAAGTAATTTTTCCATGTACGCTTTCGATGTTGGTCCCATACTGAAAGTTCATCGTAATGGTTGGTAGACTCGATCGGTAGCGGGAAGGAACGTCGTCCCTTTCCACCCTGTATAAACAGTTGTCAAAGATGTTGCGCCGAAATATGCACGGTAAAAACGGTAACGGTGTTAAAAAAAGCGCTATGTCCTGCCCATCTTGGCACAATTGAACAATTGCTTTTGGGGGCATTTTTGAGCTGGCGTTAGACGTTGAGAGTTTGTTATATATGTTTGCAGGCCATACTAATTAAAGTGTGAACGCAGTCCAACAACCTTTGGCGTCAAATTTAAAAAATGTAGGCGCGTAATGTTGATCACTCTTAGAAAATTTGGATTTGTCGCCTTTTTTTCTTGCCAAAAGTCGTTACACAAATTTTTTTTTGGGTTATAATAAATTTTGTTTTCATTAATATGACGTTAAATTTAGTTTTCATTAGAGGGCCTTAACGATGTACAAAATTACCCAGACCCATTTGCTTTCAAACGTATGTAAAAAATACTCGAAAGATATCGAGTAAAGTCAAAATTGTGTTGCTACTAATTTTTACCAACGATTTTTTATTATCTCTATTTGATATGGCCGAAAATCTCGGAAAATAGGTCGGGACAATTTCCACTTACACTAAATCGAGATGAAAACAGTTAATTACCCGAAGGATATAGGTAAGTTTGAGTCACACCCTCCTACATACCATTTACACCTTTACTCTCATAAGTGAAAAGGCGAAATTGGCCTGAGGATGAATGCACTTACGATTTTCGGGTCCTAATTGAGGTGCGACCAAATAAATTAGATAAGCGGTCAGAGACGAGCGTTAAGGCGTACCCACACGCTCCAGCTAGCGTGGAGGGGGCCTAACAAGTGTGAAACAGGTTTAATTTAGGAGAGATTGATTGTGAAGTCTATTCTTTATTTAAATATCATAGAGGCTTCCGTAAGTAGCTTAGTTGGTGACTGCAAGCCAAAGGTTTCGGGTTCGAATCCTGGCGAGGGCATCTCTTTGTGTATCTATTTATCACAAAACGATTCTTACATATACAGTAGTATAAAGCCTTCTTATTTAAATAAAATTACTTACTGTCGTGAGATGTGATGCCAGTAAAATATAATTAAACGGTTAACTAACGTGAATTTAGTCATTACTCGCGTTTCTGAGAGCCTAGGTCTCCATTATGTAGCACTAAACACTGCTTGATAATGGAGACCTAAGGCCCATTACTCAAAAGTTTTCTAACATTTTATACAAGTGGAAGTCTCTATTTAACACTATACATTAAATAAGGAGTTCCGTTTGTATTACAAGTAACCAGCTTTTGAGAAATAGGCTAGGCTTTCCGAAATACACGCGTAGTGAATGAATACACATGAGTTTATAAATAAAATAACGCGGTGTATTTGAGGCATTCCACGTGAATGTCGCTTACGTAACGCGATTCTTTTAGTACTTCTAAAAATGATAGGAACCCGAGTTCTAGTGTGGTAATATTTCGGGACTTAACTTACACGTTCACACAGCTTTTTCTAACTTTGAGCATTTATTTAACGTAGCTGCCATAAATTGTATAAGCGTCACGTAAGCGACATTCTCGTGGAATGCACCATTTGAGCGACATCCATAGGTGTTAATAATTTAGTATCAGTGATGATGATGGATTCAAGAAGGTGTTATACTGCCTTTATCCCTCTATTGTTATGGCAATAAATGCGTGTTCAGATATTTTTGAGCGCTCCGGACGCTACGATAATCTGATGGCAAATGTCCATTGTAAAATGTCAAACGCCAAAACTGACCCCACAACCAGACACTCCGCATCCAATTAAACTCAAAAAGGTCTAATCAGATTGAATAGACAAACGACTAACCCTATCCTAGTTAACCCTTTTCTATCTTGTCAACAAAGGGAACGCTAGAACCTTGCCGCAATAATACGCACTATGAAACACTATTGGATCTGTCAGACGTATGACTATGAAAAGGTAGTAATTTGTAAGTGATTAACACGTTACACCTCATGGTTGTCTAACATACGTTGAAAAAGGCGTTGAACATATGTTGGATGGTCAGTGGGTAATTTGTTATACAGGGTGTATTCAAAATGGGCGTATAATTTAATGACGATTAGTATGGAACCTATTTACAATGATTTCCTTTGCATTGCATTCATATTGACCATGCGGAGGCATATGGTAAAGATAAAGATAAAAGATAAAAATGTGTTTATTGCACAGATACGTAAAGAGTTAGTGATACAAATGTTGCTATACATTAATAAGTGCATAGAAAGTGGGAAGCCGAAATGCCATGAGTCCCCGCACTAGGCTAGGCCTGTATCGCGGGAGACCAGGTAAGCATTTTTATGTCACAGAGGAAGACAATAGCAAAAAAAAAATATATGACGTTTCCATTGGGGTTTAGTATATCCTACCCTCGTATCGTATGCCGATGGTTGATAATTTAGGTATCTAATTGTCATGTCATATTTTTTTTTTAAACACGAAATTTTGTCTCGAAATGGCCAAAACTCAGCATTTTGCCAGCAGAGCCAGCGCTGGTCTTCCGTTTTGGCCAAAAACCAAGTAGATGTTCATCCAATTATAGATATTAACAACTTATCTAAGTAACATTGGACAATGCATTTTGTTATACTTGAAATTATTTATAATATATATATTTAATCTAAATTATAATGATTAAATAAAAAAGTAAAATTAAAAATATTGAAACCTAACATCGACTCTACAGCCATCTTTAGTCCCATAGTGCTAGGAGAACTGTGATGTCTGATTATGAGCAAAGTAATCTTATGCCTCGTTTGATTTCGATTAGTAGACGAGTAAATGATCGAGTACTTAAGGCTTTTGTATTACAGGGAAGATAATTGGGATAGGCACTTTATTCAACAACCAATTTAAAGAAGTACTTAAATATACGGCAATGTTTCTACCACTATTTGAAGTACCTAGCTTTGGCTCTTTTTCTTTTTAGAACTGTTTCCGTACAATATATTTTTATTTTACGGCCGTGCGGTGACGGCAGTAAGAATACATTTGTCACCACCCCAACTCCTCCTGGGGGTGTCGTAAGAGTCGACTAAGGGATTGAGGTGTCACTGACCATTATTTGATAAACGATTGATGGTGGGCAGCAGCGTCATTATAGCGGGACACATTACTGCGATCGCCAATCCGCTTGTCCAACGTGGCGGTGATATTTTTATTTTACGATTTTACCCGTGGTCTTTCTTGCATTATTTCTTGGATATAGGCATATGTAATTAAAATCATAGCGGTATTGCTTTGTTCTTTTTACTTTATGGCAATAATTATTCTCTAACTCTTATTTTGAATATATTATACCTATTAATAATTTTAAGTCAACAAAATGGAAGACTATAAAATGCTTATTTTCAAACGGCGCGTTACGATAAAACAAGACATTAAATTAAATAACTACATTACGATGTAAATTGTGTTGCCGCCATTTTTACTTGCCTATTAAAATAGTAGGAAAGCAAAATTGTTTTATTATTTTAATATCATGTTCAATTTCATAACACAGGCTGTAATTTTTGTTTGTATATTTTGTTACTTATTTCTACTTTATTTAAATTAAAGAAAGTAGAATGATTTGTGACTGAAAGATGCTATCTTAATTTTCAAAGAACTCGATTTAATTTTTAACCGACTTCAAAAAAGGTTTCAATTTGACTGTTTTTTGTTGTTGTATGTATGTTACCTTATATCTCCGAGAATCGTTAACCGATTTGATTTTTTTGTAATCGTACGTGTATAACCCCCGTTGGCACCAAGTTGAGATCTGATGATGGGATCTTGGAGAAATCGAGGGATCTCTTCAAATGTTATAGATACCTACATGAATGGCGCTTTTGGTAATTTTTTGATTGGAAACCAATGATGGAAACAAATCTATATATATAAACGGCAATGTCCTGACTGACTGACTGACTGACTGACTGACTTAAATCAACGCACAGCCCAAACCGCTGGTCCTAAAGAGTTCAAACTTGGCATGTAGATTCTTTATAATGTCTAGAGGCGCACTAAGAACGGATTTTTGAAAATTCATCCCTTAAAAGGGTTAAATGGGGGGTTAAAGTTTGTATGGGGTAACAAGATTAGTTGGGCTATTTTATTCGAAACTTCACAGGAATGTTTTTAATAATAAATAAGTAAACACGTGTTTCAGGTTTTTTGAAAATTCATTCCCTATGGGGGTTAAATGGAGGGTTAAAGTTTGTATGGGGAAATAAGATTAGTTGGGCTATTTTATTCGAAACTTCACATGAATGTTTTTAACAATAAATAAGTAAACACGTGTTTCAGGTTTTTTGAAAATTCATTCCCTATGGGGGTTAAATGGAAGGTTAAAGTTTGTAAGGAGGAACCAGATTCGTTGGGCTATTTAATTCAAAACTTCATACAAGTGTTCTTGCCAATGAAGATGTAGGTACTTATCTACATACCATGTTATATACGAGTATTTTACCTCGCCTACTTGTATTTTTAAAAATTTTACTCCTAAGGGGGTAAAAATGGGGTAGAAGTTTGTATGAAAAAAGTTTAGTTTTAGATTAAGAAATTTTATATTACGTAAACTAATTAAGAATAAAAATCTAAGAAAAGTAATTTCAGGATTTCTCAAAATTCACCTCTTTAAGGGTTGAAATGGGGCTCCAAAGTTTGTATGGCGAAACAAGATTAGTTGGACTATTTTATCCGAAACTTCGCAGGAGTATTCTGTAAATTAAATGAGAACATAAATAGGAGTAGTTAACCTTTATTTAATATTGCGAAAAACAAACAAACAAAGGTTAATTATTTATGTTTACTTCTGGTTCTAGAGATTCCAAATTTAGCACGTAGGTTTCTGTAAGGGTGTAGGGGTGGTTTAAAAAAATTTAAGACAAAATCCACGCCCTAAGGGGTGCAATGATGGGGGTCCAGAGTTTATATGGGAAAACTTGATTATTTAAACTATTTTATCCGAAACTTTACAAACGATAAAGACGTGTTTTAGGTTTTTTGAGAATTCAAAAAGGACGAAGCCTGTTGCGGATTACATTATTGTTTTGTAGGAGGGTGAATATCTGAGCGTTTCAACCGCCTAATTTTGGTGGCATAATTTTTGCCGAAGTTTCTAAACGTCTCAATGTTATACTTCGCCATTTGTATAAGGTACCGTGCCTCCTTAAAATGACAAAGTAGCACATTGTATCGAATAGAAACTTCGACAAAAATGATGCCACCAAAATTAGGCAGTTGAAACGCTTAGATATTCACCAAGGAAATGACGATGCCTGCGTTGCTAATTTTAATTCGTGTAGTTTATTTGCAATGAAGTATTTAATTATGTCATACTAATATGCTGTTCAATGAAACAGACTTCAGACAGAATGTAATAAGGTAAGATTCTACTTAAGTTTAGGAAAGGTAAGAACTGCGACCCCACACAGAAACGAACGGCTATCAAAGTAGGTTTTGGGTTAGGTTAGAACTGCGACCCCACATAGAAACGAACGGCTATCAAAGTAGGTTTTGGGTTAGGTTAGAACTGCGACCCCACAAAGAAACAAACGGCTATCAAAGTAGGTTTTGGGTTAGGTTAGAACTGCGACCCCATATAGAAACGAACGGCTATCAAAGTAGGTGTTGGGTTAGGTTAGAACTGCGACCTCACATAGAAACGAACGGCTATCAAAGGAGGTTCAGGTTAGGTTTTAAGTGTAACCCCATACAGCAACGAACGGCTTTGAAAGTAGGTTTATGTTAGGTTTGAACTCCAACTCCACACAGAAACTAACGGCTATTAAAGTAGGTTAGGTTAGAACTGCGACCCCACACATAAGCAAACGGCTATCAAAGTAGTTTTAGGTTAGGTTAAAACTGCGACCATTGCGATCCCATGCAGAAATGAACGGTTTGAGTTGTGACCTCACGCATAAGCGAGCTGTGACTAAAACTGTGACCCCACACATTTAAGCGAACAGCTATCCAAGTAGGTTCAGGGATAGTTTAGAACTGCGGAATAAAAATTACTAAATTAAAACCAAACTAAAATAAGAACCCGTAAAGGAAAACCTCCATTATACCTAACCTAAATACAAAATAACTCAAGTACCATTAAAAATTCACTTATATAAATTTACCGGAAATTATTCTTTAACAGAATAACTTGTCAATGAAATGAAAATACTTGAACCGTTGTCTTTGAAACAACATTCGATTAAATGTTTGTCGGCATTTAAAGGTGCATGCAGACCAAAAGAGCATTCGCTGTTCTACGAAATCAACGAATCACGTTTCGTGTAACGATCGAATTTCGTAGAGTAGGGCGATAGGCTGTTTTGGTCTGCATGCACCTTAAGGCGAAACTAAAAAAAAATATCTCAAAACTAAAACTTATTTTTGCCACTTTTGAATCTCCTGAGAAAAAAAAAACAAAATAGGATTCATTGTTCGCAAGATTCCGTGTAACATGCATATAACTACATGCGGTCGAAATGGTAAACTCCTTCTTTTTTGAAGTCGGTTGAAAACATTTTTTTACATAGAAGTCCAAAATCTACGCGTGCGAAGCCGCGGGCAAAAGCTAGTCGGGGATATTGGAGAAATCGGTTGAAGTCGGTTTTAAAATTTTTAATTTGGTGATTAATGATAGTAAAAATGTTTTTTTTTCTCTGTAAGTAACAGTAAAACTATCGGAGGGATATATATTTAAAAACGTCGTACGATACGCGTGCGAAAACGAAATTCATGTTTTCATTCTTTTCAACTTTACTTTTCACACTCTTATCGTAATGAACTATCTTAATAATACCATCCCTTGCACCTAAAGCCCCGTGCACACTGCACTAGGGTTGCCCTTGACCGTGACCTTGAGCGCCCTCACGCACCCGCATTATTATTTCACGAGTGTGCACCCTCCTTATGGGGTGCGATTGTGTGACTCCCTTTGTTTTGTTGAGTGCGTGTGTTTGAGACCTTATTTTATTTTTAATCTGGGGTATTTGTTTTGCTGTTTTTTAATTATTAGATGGGTTGATTGAAAATGATCGGATATCGACCATTGTTGAGGGATTTGACGTATTTTGTAATAGTAGTGACTTATTTATATTTGTCAGCCTCTGTAGCCTAGTTGGTAGTGACCCCGCCTACGAAGCTGGAGGTCCCGGTTTCGAATCCCGGCGAGGGCCTTCTTTGTGTATTTATTTGGCACAAATGTTTGTTCCTTGGTCGTGGCTGTCTATGTAGTTAAGTATCCAATATCCATACGTATCTATCTATTATAGGTATATATCGTCGCCTGGTACCCTCATCACAAGCCTTAAATACATAGACAGCCATGACTAAGGAACAAATATTTGTGATAAATAAATACACAAATAATGACTCGCCGGGATTCGAGCCCGGAACCTCCAGCTTCATAGGCAGGATCACTACCAACTAGGCTACGGAGGCTGACAATATCATACTTTTCAATATAAAAAATATTTTTTGTCTGACATGTTCATGCTGCGGTCATGGTATAGTACGGTCTAGTAGGTTTAGACCTTAATATCGCGGCACCAGCTCAAGGTGCATTCAGACCAAACGAGCATTCGCTATTCTAACCCCCTACTCTACGAAATTCGATTGTTCCACAAAACGTGATTCGTTGATTTCGTAGAGTGGGGGATAGAACAGCGAATGCTGGTTTGGTCTGAATGCACCTTCATGGCAACCACTGATCAACTTTCCCGCAGTACATCTTGACAGATGAAGACTTCTGATCGTTACATTACTTCCACATCACTTCCAGATCTTCATGGCTGATTCGTGAGCCTTATCCCGACCAGGTAAGGTCTATAGTTGGTCTTCGATGCGTGTTACGTAGTGTTAAGTAGTTTTGACAGCTGACAGACGGTTATTTGGAAGAGTAGCTTTCCCTTGATGGACCTTCACTTGGTTGGTTTAATAGAGCGAAGTAATATTAATATATACTGCAGGTAGTATATACAAATAGTAGATAAATCCGGCCAAGTGTGAGTCGGACTCACGAAGGGTTCTGGTTAGCTGTACAAGTTGCAAAACATTCTCAAATTTGCAGGAATATACTCGGAAATTTCCGAGAACTATCATGAGAATTTAAGAGTAAGTTCTCATTGAGAATGTTTCCATGAGAACTTATAAAAAGTGTTATGGAGAACATTGTATTTCAGAATTGAGTAAACAAGGCATAAAATATACCTTAAAAGTCATGTATATATAACGGTTTTGGCATGATTATATTGCTTGTAAAATTTAAATTGCGAAGAACATTCTCTATAGAAGTTTCGCAACATATGAAACTTCTCCTCGGTACATTGCTAGTTCTGGTTATCAATTTATCATAAAAATTCACGTTTTGTATGGGAGCCCGCTTAAATATCTATTTTATTCTACTTTTTAGTATTTGTTTTTAAGGCGGCAACAGAAATATAGCATCTGAAGGGTTCACCGAAAGAACATGTCTAGTAAATTCAAATTACAGAAGGGAAAACCACCTTACTATTTACAGAATAAGGTGTGAATTTGCCCTGATTTTTTTAAGTATTGGACATGTTTTTTCCGTGGACCCTTCGTCTTTGAAAATTTCAACTGTCTTACTATCACGGTTTACGAGATACAGCCTGACGGCAAAACGGACAGCGGAGCCATACTAATAGGGCTTCGTTTTACCATTTGGGTACGGATCCCTAAAAAACTAAGTACCGTATATAAGTTTAACTATACTAAGTGATTTGGAAGTCGTGAATCCGAAGAACAAAAAGTGTCGGCTTTTTCATAAAAAACCTTAGAAGCTCTTCAGCCTATAGGACCAGAAAGCCTACCCCGAACCATGATCAACGTTTTGCCCCCCTGTCATACTTACGTTCAAATATAAAAGTGCGGCAGTAAAAATTGTCACCATCCCATCTCCTCCTGCGGGTGTCGTAAGAGTCGACTAAGGATTGAAGTGTCACTGACCATTATTTGATAAATGATTGATGATGGGCAGCAGCGTCATCATAGTGAACACATTACTACGATCGCCAATCCGCTTACCCAGCGTGGCGATTATGGGTATTTACCTCCCAATGCGTCTATACGCATAATTAATAGGAGAGGCCTACGTCCAGCAGTGGACTATCACAGGCTGATGATGTGTGTGATAAAAGTGCGAGAGAGAGGCAACACTTTGTTCGTGGTTTGCGGTAGGATGGATGGTAGGACGGATAGTGTTGTAGACGGATATTTGTATTTTAGTCAGAGTCAATACTATGATGAGTGATGTCTGGACGACTGTGATTTACTTAGAGAGTACCCGCAGAACGCCTTACTCATACAAAATTATCCAATGGAATTCAACTTTGCACCTATAGAATGAAATAAAGTACATAAGCAGACCTTTTTAATGACACTACTCCCAGCTCTGTTGGATTTTGGTCCATTTTGACGCATAGTCCTTTCAAGGAGGCTTTTCCCCAGCAATGGGCTCCTAATAAAAAGAAATAAAAAAGTTTTTGAGTACCGGTCGGAAGTCCGTGGAAGCATAATAAGCCGTAATCAGCCGCCGGATGCCGTGTTTGTAAACTGCGCGTGCACACGTGAGCCGAGGCGTGTCACGTGACACGCGGGAAAATTGGAAAACTAGGGGTGGTCAATCTACAAGACTGCAAATTTATAAGATCCCAGTATGCATAGCCAAGTTGCCAATCGCTAACGCTTAGTAGCGTATCGTAGTTTTCCCTCTCTGTCGCTTCATATTAGTGCGACAATGACAGTTAGCTGCCTTTCGTTTACGATTGACGATTAAGCGTTAGCGATTAGCAACTTGGCTAAGCACCCTGGCCTTCTGTGAGTACAAGGAACGGAGCAATTTCCAAAAAGTTTGTACATTTGAATTATAAATATTAGATGTCATATACCAAAGAAAATGGCCAAGATCACCTGACGTCCGAGGTGGGGATCGAACCCACGTACTCAGCTTTCGCGGCTTATGCCTGTACCCCTCGGCCACTCGGTCTTAGCAACCACCGGTCAATTTTCTCGGGTATATGCAATCCTTACAAGGCTAGGCGCCTTTGACCATTCTCTAAGGGCAAGCAATACATGCCTGCATCTCCTATTTATTAGAATACTTTACAGTTTTCTAGAATAGCTAGAGAGAGCTGGTGCTGCCATCTATTGAACGTATTTGTAAATTTGGATGACGTCTTCTATATTGATAAGTATTGGTAGAGTCAGAGTCAATGATACTGAGCAAGATCCAATACATTTCCCAAAATGTCTCAATAAAAAATAAAGTAGGTGAAAAACTTGCGCTATCACAATTAGCTTGGATTTACAGTAAGTCGGTAATCAGGCCATAAACCATATCAACGGATATGGCGGGCTTGTTTGTAAACTGCGCTGGCGCATGTGCCTGCACGTGACCCTACACTCTAGAGTAGCCTAAATTCTTGCAGATTTTAGGCTACTCTGGCCATTTTTTTTCCGCAACTCGACATCAAACGTACGTAACCTATTTTGCGGGGTCCCAACGCTGACCCAGTAACTTGTTGGGGACTTCACATACACCTTGAATTTATTTAGTTCTGTCCCATTTTGACAGAAGTTTGTCTTATTTTGTTGCGAATTGTGCTGGAAAATTTAGAATTGAAGCGCGGGAAATCAGTGATGGAAAAAATCAGTGCTGGAAAATTTGGAATTGAAGCGCGGGGTCCTTAGTTTAATGCTACTTCTGCTGTTTTTTTAATCGCCACTGATCTCTTAAAGTGCATTCAGACCAAACGAGCATTCGCTAATCTATCCCCCACTCTGCGAAATCAACGAATCACGTTTCGTGTGAACGATCGAATTTCGTAGAGTAGGGGGTTAGAATAGCGAATGCTCGTTTGGTCTGAATGCACCTTAATTTTGTTGCGAATATCGTCTATGATTTCAAGGTTCAAGTTTTTTACTGCCAGATTTGAAAATTTAGAATTGAAGTGGCCCTTAGCTTATGCTACTTCTGCTGTTAAGGTGCATAGAGACCGAAAGAGTATTCGCTGTTCTATCCCTCGCTCTACGAAATCAACCAATCACGTTTTGTGTAACGATCGAATTTCGTAGGTTAGAATAGCGAATGTTCGCTTGGTTTGAATGCACCTTTATATTAATCGCCACTGATCTCTAGAATAATTTATTTTGAACTTTTCGTCAGTCCGAGAACCTCTTGTTAGGGAAATTGGCGAAATTAGAAAGCCTAATTCTACAAGCAGCGAACTAGGTTTGGTGTTAGGTAAAGGCCGCAAATTGACAAATCAGTGGGAGCACTGGACCAGACTGTCACAATCATGCTAATTTTTGTGGTCAGTATGGCCTTACAAATTATCGATACTAGGTAACTTTAGAAAATAAACATTAAATTACCCCTTGTATGCAAAATTACCAAAAAAAAATTCGTATGAATGTACGTTCGATGGCTAGAATATTTTTTTTTTAAAGCAGTATTATTTAATTTTCAAAATAAAATAAAGTCTTCTTTCAGCAAAATACACTATCTACGATATTTAAGGTACTTCCCCTTCATGTCCCATAACTCTGGGACGCCCTGTATATAAAGTAGATGCTTATGTAATTCGTAAATAAAACTTCAGCTTTTAGGTGCCATAGTCAGTACACTTAATTTTTTTTCAGATTTATCGATTTGGTAATTTCGGTATAAATGTCACTGATATATCTGTCAGAATCTGAATTCAGAATTTATAAGACAATATCGGCAATTATCGACAATCCACATTCGGTTGAACCCTTAGTCTTGGCGTGCTTATTGACAAATAATCTGACATTCCTGTACATTTTATGACTTTTACCCGTGCCTTTACGTCATCTCTACTGGAATAGTAGCATTACAAAGCTGTGAAATCAGACAGGCGACGTGCACGATAAAATCATATTAAAATGCGATGCCTCAAACCTACGACCAAAATACATATACATTATTAAGCTGTATCCCATTGATATAAGGTGAATAATTGTATACTTATTTACGTGGCGATTGTGCCGATTAGGGGGCTAAGTAAGGCAGTGACTCGCGTTTTTGCGGTGCGCGTAGCGGCGCGTGAGATTGCTTGCGCGTGCGCACGGCTCTGTTTGAGACGCGCCGGTCATATGGCGAGGGGCCTATTTGAGATGCGTTGGTCATATGACGCGGAGTATGTTTGAGATGCATTGGTCATATGTCATATCACTGTAAGGGACTTTTTAAATGCGTGACAGTGAACTTTTAAGCACCAACATTTGATAGTCCCTTATTAAATTATAAATATTATATGTCATATAACAAAGAAAAACGACCAAGATCACCTAACGTTCGAGGTGGGGGAGTCCCTTATTATTTGACTCTTTCACGTACAGTGAAAGACAAATATGTCCCAGTGCACTCTAATTCTGTGTAATAAGAACGTAACATATTTATGAGCGGATTCTTTCGATACTTATTTTTGCACTTGACTGTACGAAGGCTATCTATAAAATTATTCGTTTAGCTTCATTCGCGTCTACTCGTAACAGTCTAATTTAATATTAGTAAAAAAAAAACCCTACTATAGTTACTTAATGTGGGCGCATAGTACCAATTTGAAATAGGTATGTTAGTCATATGTACTCGTAACAATGTACTTGTATGAGGTTTTCAATTAATAAAATAATTACATTATTCGCCTAATATATAATAAATGGTGGCCGTGTGGTGACGGCAGTTAGAATACATTTGTCACCACCCCAACTCCTCCTGCGGGTGTCGTAAGAGTCGACTAAGGGATGAAGTGTCACTGACCATTATTTGATAAAAAATTGATGATGGGCAGCAGCGTCATCATAGTGGACACATTACTGCGATTGCCAATCCGCATGCCCAGCGTGGCAATTATGGGCTTTACCTCGTAATGCGTCAAAGTTAATTGGAGAGGTCCAGCAGTGGACTATCATAGGCTGATGATGATAATATAATAAGTACATTTCCGCCTCAAAATCTCAGGGTTTGTATGGAACATCAGATTTTTTTCTCGATACGGATGTCGGTCCGAAATAAAAGTTCATAAATATGACCTCAGAATTACTTTATATCATATACCTACCTATTGGGTTGTCTGCGACCACGGGTGTATCATCATGCCCGATACGTCAGGATAAAATTAAAACGTCTGCGGCCCTACCGCGTACTACGAAATCCGCAAATTTCGAGGATTTGTCTCTCTCACTCTCATGACGCCTTTGTTGGAGTGACAAAGAAAAATCCTCGAAATTTACGAATTTAGATTTTCGCGGTAGTAGGCCTGTTTACACGATTAAGACCCGTTTGTCGTTTAAATATGAGTGATAAAAATTCAATCAAATAATATATCATATCGACTGAGCTACGGAGAGTTTGTTTGAGATGCACTAGTTGCAGTGTTGATGCATTTTTGAGATGCGGCGGTCATTATGGAACCGGTTTGGGACGTGGCCGACTATCCATGGTATTCGATGCATCAATTTTATGGTTCTAAGCATTAACAGATGTGTTGGACATTGTACAATAAATTAATAACTATACAAGGTGGCCAAAAAATAAGGGCATTTCCAATGCAGTTTTGCGATGCAATATAGACTCCCTAGAGGATTTTTTTAAAAGTAGTAGCACCTAGTACAGTCATGTCTCAAAATTTGTATACATTTCGGTATACGACGGTATAAGGATCAAAATCTATATATTTAAGCCGATTGTACCTACCTACTAGTTCATGTCATCTAAACTTTACCGAACCTTCAGAGTTAAAATATTATCGAACCAGGTTACTCACGTACCTATTTAAGTCGATAGTTCGTTCATTTTAATATGTTTGAGTCTCACGTTATAAAACAATCTCATAAATAAACCTTCTGAATCTTCCAAAAACCTTCTCGGGGCACTATTCTCATTCCCGAAACCTCAGAGGTCACAGGAATGTACTAATTTTTTGACCATACAGCCAGTTAAAGATCTCTACATTAAAAGATTAAAGAATCCATTAATTTAGCTCCCAATACATTCCCTTTATACTTAGCGTACAATAACGCCGTAAACTGGCAACACCGGCCAATTACGTGCAGACTTGACCTTGACATTTGGAGATGCACATTTGCATATAAACGCACTGCCCGCGCTCGTACAGGCGGCGGACTGTGCTGAACGAAAGTGCTTGAGAATGTGCTTCATAAAGTACCTACACATTGTGCTTTAAAAAGTACATGGATAGTGGTGTTTAGGTTAATTTGTTTTATCTTTTCATTATATGCCTGTAATATGTTGGGTTAATTTGTAAACGATCTTGGAAGAAAAAATATAGCTTTAGTATGAAATGTAAGTGAAAAAATATGTGATTTTTTCCATAAAAGCTTATGGCCTTTTATGGTTATCGTTTGGTTAGGGATTATAAAATAATAATTAATTTATGTATGAAATGGGATATAATGTTAAATCTGTATTATTGTCTAAAAAATATTTTTTATTGAGTGACATTAAAATGTGTTGTAAACATTCCCAGAATAAAAAAATAGCAAATGCTGCCCTTATAGAGTATCGCTGAGTAGTTTTGAATTATAAATTGCTAATTAAGTAGCTATAATCACCTTTGCTTCATGATAATTAAATATGGCACGAATAATATGGTTCATATAACAAGAAGCTAAATTAAAAGAAGTTGAACATTGTGTTCATAAAAAAAATATTGTTATTAATTTCCGTCTCTCATAAGGTCTTAAGTCAGCCGTAATTTAATTTACAATTCTACATAACCGTTAAATTAATATATTTCTCCATGATCTAATTTGACGTGAAATAATTAAAAGTATTGTTGCTTTTTGTTCGGCGACCCGCCGGGGGACGTGATTCAATTTAATAGCAGAATTAGTGAAATGTGCGCATTCTGTGGCGCCGGAGAGTTACTTGTAAAATGTGCTTTTTAAATCGTTAAGTCGCACACGTAAGTTTAGTACGATTAAAACATTAGAACTTTATATTTTTCAGAACCGAAAATTCTTCTACATGTTTCTTTACATTAAATGTTTTCGGTCATTCTAAACTCAACCAAAAATATTATAATTTTCTTTAGAAAACACGATGCCAAATGGCATGTAACATAAGACTCATTGTAGAGTTGTAAGTTTCAGAAATCTTACTTGTCGAAACCATTGTAGCCTATGTTAAACATGTAAATTTAATTTTTCCTTTCAAATAACTGTGCCATAGGGATTAAGACATAAGGGATTCATGTAAACAGTTAATTTTTCTTCTATTTTTGATAGGTACTATTATAAGGAGATTTAAAACTGAGGTAACAATTCTTAACAGAGATCTAAGTTGTTGACAACTACTCCTTGCAAAAGAGGTTTTGCTACTTTTACAGACAGGAAAGGTGTAAATTTAGCTGTAATTTAAACTAATTATAGTTTAAAAATAATTAGTAAGGGCTTATTTTCCATAACGCTTTTATACTTTATTGTACCGGTTGGTCCAAAACGTATCATCAAGTTGAAAACATTTTAATAACGTTTTAGGATATTTATTGGAGTCACGATATTTTACAGATTAATATGTTTAGCTCATAGCTTCATTCGGAGAAAAGGCGAACAGAGGACAAATGGGTAAATCCACAAGACTGTAACGAGAGTTACCAATTCTTTTGTATGTTCTCATATTACAAATTAAGTACATATAAGGGTCAGCCTCTGTAGCCTAGTTGGTAGTGACCCAGCCTACGAAGCTGGAGGTTCCTGGTTCGAATCCCGGCGAGGGCATTCTTTGTGTATTTATTTATCACAAATGTTTGTTCCTTGGTCATGGCTGTGTATGTATCTAAGTATCTATACGTATCTATCATATATATCGTCGCCTGGTACCCACAACACAAGCCTTAATTGAGCTTACCGTGGGACTAGGTTGATTTGTGTAAGATGTCCCAAGATATTTATTTATTTTTTTAAGGGTCCACATATCTACCTACAGGGCTAGGCTAGACGTACGGAAATTCAACTTTGATTTATTAATTTTAAACATACGAAAGAATTGATAACTCTCGTTACAGTCTTGTGGATTTACCCAAATAAATATGGACAGTCAAATTAGAAAATGTAGATTCGCGCGAAGTGTAAAAAATATATGTATATACAACCCTATTGCTATACATATTTTTTGCAGTCTGTTTGTATCTTATATTGTTTACCTTGACTATACGATTGCCACTGACGGGCGAATCGGCGCGCATTTTATTAGTACGGTTGGAAGCCGATCGGCTCCGCGCGGATGCGGACGACTCCGGGCGGACTCCGTTGCTTCTGCTTTCCGCCAGTCAGTGGGTAATTGGGTATCGTATATTATAATAACATTCAGAATTTCATATTCGGACGTAGTGTAGTGTAGTTTTTATACTCAGTTATAAATTCATAGTCACTTGAAACGCAAAGCAGCTATGTTTTTTATATCCGACAGTTAATATTTAATTTTAAAAATTAATTCAGTTATTTATTAATACAAACATAAGAATTGACATTGATACATTAAAATAGGAACTTAAAACGAATCTTAACCTTATAACCCTATCCTAAAATTAAATTAAGTAACACCGCTTTAGCTTAGCCCGCTCCGTGCCTCCTACGTTAAGGTGCATGCAGACCAAAAGAGCATGCGCTGTTCTACCCCCCACTCTACGAAATCAACAAATCACGTTTCGTGTAACGATCGAATTTCGTAGAGTAGGGGGATAGAACAGCGAATGCTCTTTTGGTCTGTATGCACCTTTAAGATTTTACATTTATTTATTGGTCTATGCTAAAAATAAATAAATCTAACTATGAAAACGGATGAACTCGCGTATATTAATTAACTTTAACTTCATTCCGACGTTTCGAACACTTTACAGGGTTCGTGGTCTCGGGCGACACTCCCGCAGACTGAATAAAGACGGAATGAAGTTAAAGTTAATTAATATACGCGAGTTTAACCGTTTTCATAGTTTTATTTCATGAGTAATCCTCGCGGTAACCGAATAAAATATTAAATAAATCTAGTTCAAATATGACATGCCACAGGGTGATCTTTTGGAAGGCAATATCTTTTTATAGGTAAATTGTTTATGTAATTAATTTTCGTTTAAATATATTATAGACACTCCGGCAATGAAAACGGGTCAGGAGGCTTTTTCATAGAAAATAATGCAAACATGGAGATTTAAAATATTTATAGTGTAGGTAAAATCTATTTTTAAATCAGGTTTATTGTTACTATATTTTTGTTAATAAGTGATTTATCGTACTTATAAGTCAAAAATTTTTAAATTAGGTTGTATTGGAATTTCCCTAAATGTACAAATAAACCCAAAAACCTTTAAAATTGTCGTTAGGTCGGTTTGTATAGACAAAAATGTAGACCGTTTAAGAAAATGTATGGTAATACGAGTTTTTTAATCATGAGTTGCTATTTTTATATCTACGGAGTCATCTGACGATAAAATTCCGTGTTTTTCGGATCAAGTGAAAACTTCAGGGAAATGTCAATACAATCTGATGTTAAAAACGGTGCAACTTGTATTATAAATATTTATTTTAAATACTTGTAATCAGCACGTTTCCAGAATTTTCTATGAAAAAATACACCTGACCCGTATTCATTGACCGCGAATGTAGAATAATAAGAGTGCGACGATTAATTATTCCTCATAGTTATTACAAGTGATTCCCAAATACGACTGTAAAAACCTCACCAGTGACTGTGACTGTTCAAATTAGTAAATGCAGTTCCAAATTTCAAAAAATACCCGATATTAAAGCCTTTCTTACAGAGTGTCGGCTAAAACTTAAAAGAAACTGCAATATATCATATTACTTTGCTTAAAGCTGGCCATTCGTTGGCGCTGCTTTTTTATTGTTTATTTTTCTTATGCTTATAGGTTTAGGAGCCAACAAGACTTAGGCCAGCCGTACACCTGTAAGTTCTTACGTAAGTTATAGAGAAGGGGCTATACTAAGGAATGAGATAGTGATATTCACCTCTCATTCCTTAGTATAGCTCCGTCCCTATAACTTACGTAAGAACTTACAGGATGCTTAGCCAAGTTGCCAATCGCTAGCGCTTGGTAGCGTATCGTAGTTTTCCCTCTCTGTCACTCTTGCATATTAGTGCGACAAAGACAGCTAGCTGTCTTTCGTTTACGATTGACGACTAAGCGCTAGCGATTGGCAACTTGGCTAAGCACCCAGGTGTCCGAGCGCTCTTATGAACGTTTTCTTCAAATGTGTCTTATAAAATTTCCGATCCTTTAAAAGACTCTTTAATAATAATATTCGTATATCTCTGGAATCCATGGTAATATATCGTTTTTATCCAGGGTTTTACTCACTTGAGTATCAAATAGAGAGAATCATACCGTTTCTTTCTTACCCTAATGTTATTGACTTATTATTGAAAAAACGAGATGCATATGCGATTTGTTCTTACCCGTTACTGCCAAAATTGGTTCGACAGACTAAAAGTATTTTACTGCATATACTTATTTAATTAAGGAAATAATTACGTTGCATTGTTTAACCGACGTTTTAAGCGTAAGTGGAAAATGTGCTCAGTTTTCATTGTTAGGGAATATATAAAAACCAGATTTAGGTGCATTAGACACTGGGCTATATTCTTGTAATAGTACTTATTACGGTTTTTATTATACTTTACAATTAAATAGACAGTGTTGCTATCTATGTATTTATTGCTTATAGATAAGTATAAATAGTATAATTAATCAATCGTTCGAGTGCCGGCGGCGGTAACCATATCGTGAAACTAATGAATGTAAAAAACCGTTGAATAAATCTATTAATGAATGCATATATTAAACCTTATTATATTACTAGGTGCGTTTTAAACCTACCTAGTTAAAAAAAAATTTGTAATAAATAAAAAAAAAATGTTTTGACTTAGTAGCTGTTATCACATATAAAATATTTTTATGGTATAATTCTTTATTATTTAGAGTTTATGTCCTGTATCAGACCACATTGACTCTTGAAAGCAAAAATACAGTTGCCAAATAAAAAGCATTTAGAAATGTACCCCCTTATTTATAAATGTTTTTGGTGCTTTCGGACATATCAATACGTCTATAAGACCGAAAGGGACAAACAATACTTAATGTCTTGTTAAGTTAGGAGACATTTATGAATAAGGTTATATAGACTATATAATTCTAAGCATTGTTTAATACAAAATCTTAGAAAGCGTTTCCAACATTTCGGCTAAATAAATTGCAAGAAGATTTATCGTCACGTGGCTAAAGTTGGACCGTGAACAGGTGTCTTTTTGCATTCATCATGACTATCATTTGCCACTCATACATATTCAACATGTAATGTATGTATGATAGTTACCATAAATGGTTAATTGGAGTATTAGAGCAAAGTTCCGACGGCAAGTCTGTGATAGTTTTAGTTTTAACTAGATTACTTCTGATTTGACTAATTAGATAATTATGAGCTTGCTAAATTGATTAGTATTGATACTTTGCATTTTATTCTACTAATTAATTATTTTTATTTACTCTTAAATTAAGGCAATTTATCCAGCTTTAATCATAGATGCGTTTGTCTTATATGTATAATCGTGCCGATAATATTCTATTGTATTTATTTAGAACACAATTACGTTTTTTTTAGGTTATTTTGATTTTTCTTAAGGTACTACATATTATGTAGTTTTATAATACTCGGACCAACGATCCTTGTAAGTAAAAAGCGGCAAATTAGAATTTCCTTTTTACAAACAACTCTTCGTGCCTACATTTTTTTAATATGCCGGCTTGTTCTACTGCCAGTAATTGTAGGACAGAGTATATAAATCATGTTTAGAAATTATCGAGTCTACTAACATTCGCACTATTCAACTTCTTCTAATCGTATGTCGTCCATCAATTCAGAACTGTTTTTTTTTTCGTAAAAATCATGTTCTATATATTAGTCCTTTAAGCCATTAGAAAAGTGTATTATTGTGCATTTTTCAACAGCATCATCCCGGTCGACGCATATTGTAAAATAAAATATATTTAAATAAATGCCCGCACATAAAAAAATCTTAGTAAACGTGGCCCACCTTCAATATCTGTTTTTTTTTGCGAAAATCATGTTTTTGCTTTAAGCCATTAGAAAAGTGTGTTCATAGTACAGTTTTCAACAGCATCATACCGGTCGAAACATATTGTAAAATAAAGTATATTCAAATAAATGCCCGCACATTAAAAATCTTAATAAATGTGGTCCATCATCAAAATCTATTTTTTTTAGTTTACTTAATTACTTAGGAATGTATTCTTTAAGCCATAATTAATTATTGTATTTAAATTAATTATTTATTTATAGCAACAACATTAATTAGCCTGATTGTTTAATTTATTATTTTGTTTACGTTGCTGTATCAAAGGTTTTATGTTAAATGTTGTTTAAAAAACTTGTAATTGATTCACACTTTTTAACTTTCTGCTTAATTATTTTTAGGTGTTGCGATTCATCAAAAAAAAAAACTTTTTTGTAAATCTTACCTGTATGACAGTAGTCTTCTAAATAGTGTCTCGCCGCCCGTTGCACTATCGAGTAGTACAAGCTCACAGAGGATGCAAGCGCCATCTTCTACTTCTCTTCTGTTCTAATTCTTGTCGTACGAGTCCTTGTCGCTTACAGTGTCATCTTCCCGGTTTGTTAAAAACAAAATAAATATACCAACAAAAACTTTAACTGTAGTTTGTGTAAACCAAAAAGAGAAACGAAAACCTAGTTTGAACTGCGTTTAGTTGCGGTTGTTTTGAATAATTTTGCCGAGGGATAAAAATTTTTGTTTGTCGAGTTGAATGGTTCCATGATTTAGGGTCCAAAGTCACAATTTTCACGTTCGCGCCGCAAAACTAGCGCCGTCCAAAGGCTACGCGAAATGAAACACGTAATAAAATAATATGAAAGTTGGACGCGGGCGGCGCGCGCCGTTGCTCCTGGCTCACTGCCGTCCGATCAACGTTTTTTTGTTTTTTCTCTTCCCCTCGCAGTAGACTGTAGATGCGCCTGAAATATGCCTAAACACGGATCATCCTAGGTTTTTCAAATTTAAAAATACTGCCTGGTGAAATTCTGAGTGCACCAACGAAACGCGAATTTGGAAAGCCAATTTTGGTAATGGTTTTTGGTGGCTGCGGAGACAATAGTACTTTTTTATCTCTCCAACTAACTTAGTGTGTTTTTTGTGTGAATTAAAACTTGTAATTTATTAAGAGTTTTCATTCTTATAAGATTCGCATTAGAAATTGTCGCAAAAACGTCTCCGAGAAAAGGCGGGAAAGGGTTTCCCGCGTTCCGCGAGCGGCGTCTGTTTACTTGAGTTGTTTTGTTTTTTTTCGGCGTTTTGTTTCTATGAGCACATATCGTAGTGCGTATTGCTGCTACTATTGTGTTTCGTTTAAGCCTTATTTTCTTTTCATTGAGAAATATTGTTGCGGGTATAAAACGAATAATGCTATTGTTTTTTAATCATAAAAGCATTGGGAACGGCTACAACAAAAGCATCATAAAAATATCTGATACGTGCACTTTTGTGCTTATTATTTTTTCTTTTTGTTTTACTTAGTGTGTAATCATAATCCACGTGATAGTATTTGTTTACTCAGGAACACCCCTGTCAACATAATCTCTTAGCAATTATGACGAAACCCTTTAAAAACGATTCGCGTAAAAATAAAGAAAAACGAGAGAAATGTTCATCAACGCGACACTGGCCCCCTCCCCCTGCGGCGGCGGGTGGCGAAAGAGATGCATTATCTCCGTCCCGCTCGTTGCATCTCGCGCCACCAAGTTTTATATGAAAACTACCCGCTCGCGCAGCAAGCTCCCACTCAAAAAGGCTTAAGAGTCTCGCGCGCCAAGCGATATTCGTCTTTATTTTTGTAGCTTAACGTTGGGTTTACTTTAGGATTAAAGCTGCAAGTTGCGTGCACATGCGTCCTCACCAAGTTTCGGATCTTGCAACTGTGGGCACTCACACATGTGAATCTAAGTTTAGCTTGCATCCCGACGCGCTGCATCCACGCACACATGGAAACCGCTCGCGTACGTATACGACTTGTGTGTGTGTCGTACAAGTGTGCGTATAAAAGTTCGTATTGAAGTTTTCGGTAGACTTTCTTTGTGTCGGTGATTTTTTCGCGGCGCCGCGCGTGTGTGGGGTCAGTTGGATTTTTTTCACTCACACATAGACAGTGTTTGTACGGTTTGCTTGTGGGGCGGTCTTTGTGCGGGGGATTGTAAAAAATGTCGTGTTCGATTCCAAACCGACGTTCTAAAAGAGCCTAAAAGCCTAGGTTATCTGTAGACTTGAGCTTTTTTTAGTTTACTTCGCTAGTACCAGCACTGCTAATGAATGATAGATACGAAAGGTTTTCAGGCTACGTACGGTCTAATGACGAAGGATTTGCATTATCCACTCTTCGATTTATGATTTTCGTCGAATTCTCCGATGCATTCGGTCAATTCGTTTTTTCCTCTTTCCTCTACAAAGGAAATTCGTGTAGTTTTTCAGAACAAAATGGAAGCTTGTTAGATGGAATTAGAAAAATGTAGAGTCTCTTAAATGATTAAAACACAACGTTATGCTGTGATAAATCCGGTTTCGAGTCTTTGTATTTATGTTCCTTAAGCACACTGGTCTAAGATCGAGAAATATTAAATAAATACATTATATTAGAAACATTTTTTTTTCATTGTATTTATCAATAGTAAATGAGACGGTTAATAAAGGATAAATTCCTGATTTTTCATTTTATTTAAGATTTTGATGTCTATGTTTTTTGATGTTTCAATTTTGGATGAAAAGCTGACGAGTGTTGCTTTATGCGCTAAACTTTTTTCACCCTTTGTGTTTTACAGGTAGCAAGAACTATGATTCATAAATTCATAATACGTTTTATATACTTACTTATGGAATAATCACTTTTATTATACGTAGTTTATAAGTCTTATATAAACTTGCAATTTGAGCTTACAATTCTTAATATATATCTACTTAGGAAACGCAATCAATAACGAAGAAAATAAAACCTGCTCTCTTAGTCCATTTAAATTTTCAATACTTATGCAAATTGTCTATACTTTTCACTTAGAGTGAAAAGAAGTGAAATAAATTGGCAGGCTAGCATAAGACTAAACTGGCTTTATGAAGGAAGAATAATATTTTGCATTTTCATAAAATAGTTAAGTAATACAATATAACAAACGTATTATAATTAATCCATCAATTAGATTGTATTTTCGAGAATCTTCAATATAGCTGAAATCTATTTCAGACTCCAGTTTCTCATAAAAATTACTGTTTATACAATAGTCTTCTACACACTTGTTCGGTAAAGGTGTCAGGTACTAGCAGGCGACAAGGATTTTTCACAGTCATAGTAGAGACATTTATATAATATAAAATATATGTAATATCGAAATACAAGAGTAACTGTTTGCTGAGATCGCGAAAAGTCTGGTTGACATAACTAAAGACCGAAGAGCAGGCGACTTCCTCGTACAACGTATCAGTATTGCGATACAGTGAGGAAATGCCGCCAGCATCCTCGGTACAATGCCACAAGGGCCAATCTTAGATATAGGTTAGGTTAAGTAGATTAGTTAGATTTAATCTATGTACATAAATTGTAGTTTTGAAAAATATATTTTGGAAGAGTAGGTAACATAATCTCGGTAAATTACGGGGGGGGGGGTTACATAGGGTAGTTAGACTTACTTGTATTTATATGTGCTTATTTGTAAATAATAAGTGACCTTCATAAAAAAAGAAAATTATAATTTTTATTTTGACAGAATAAAAACTGGGTATCGTAAGGTAGCCATTATAACATTTATAACTTATATTACGCATATTAATATTTAGAGTGACATATGTATAGAGTAGCATGCTAGTGCCAGAATACACATTCGTCAGAACACATTTATGAAAAACCACTCATAATAATGATATGCATTAGCGATGGCGTATTAATCTTCCAAATACTACGTTATTAGGAGAGTAAAAAAGAAGGAAAAAGAAGAAAAGAGGTCACTAACTGGACCGAGAGTACGGTACGGCCGCACGGGGTAGTGGTTAACGTATTTGAGATTAGATGTCAGCCTCCGTAGCCTAGTTGGCAGTGACCCTGCCTACGAAGCTGGAGGTTCCGGGTTCGAATCCCGGCAAGGGCATTATTTGTGTATTTATTTATCACTAATATTTGTTCCTTGGACATGTCTGTCTATTTATTAACCGACTTCAAAAAGGAGGAGGTTTACAATTCGACGAAATCTTTTTTTTTTTTTATGTATGTTCCCCGATTGCTCGAAGACGCGTGGACCGATTTGGAAAATTCTTTTTTTGTTTGAAAGGGTATACCTTCTAGTTGGTCCCATTGTCGTCCGGTCCAGATCTGATGATAGGATCCTGGAGAAATCGAGGGAACTCTTCAAATGTTGTAGGCACACATGACATTTTTCATTTATTTTCGAAAGCCAATCAAGTATTTGCATCTAGTAATGAACGTCTTAAGTCGGTGAGCTGATGATGGAAGGTACAACTCCTTAGAGATTAGGAGTTGGGCAATAATTCTTTAAATATAACACGTTTCATGGTTTTTGGAAGCTATTCCAGTATATGCCTTTAGGTGGTCATAGGCTCATGTTGGTGAGCTGATGATGGAAGGTACAACTCCTTAACGATTAGGAGTTAGAGGATAATTCTTTAAATATAACATATTACATGTATTTTGGAAGCTATTCAAGTATTTGCCTTTAGGTGGTCATAGGCTCATGTTGGTGGGCTGATGATGGAAGGTACAACTCCTTAACGATTAGGAGTTAGAGGATAATTCTTTAAATATAACATATTACATGTATTTTGGAAGCTATTCAAGTATTTGCCTTTAGGTGGTCATAGGCTCATGTTGGTGAGCTGATGATGGAAGGTACAACTCCTTAGCGATTAGGAGTTGGGCAATAATTCTTTAAATATAACACGTTTCATGGTTTTTGGAAGCTATTCCAGTATTTTCCTTTAGGTGGTCATAGGCTCATGTCGGTGAGCTGATGATGGAAGGTACAACTCCTTAACGATTAGGAGTTAGAGGATAATTCTTTAAATATAACATATTACATGTATTTTGGAAGCTATTCAAGTATTTGCCTTTAGGTGGTCATGGGCTCATGTTGGTGAGCTGATGATGGAAGGTACAACTCCTTAGCGATTAGGAGTTGGGCAATAATTCTTTAAATACAACATATTTCATGTTTTTTTAAGCTATTCGAGTATTTGCCTTTAGGTGGTCATAGGCTCATGTTGGTGAGCTGATGATGGAAGGTTCAACTCCTTAGCGATTAGGAGTTGGGCAATAATTCAATTGTGATTTATATGTTTTGCGTGTACAATAAAGTGTTTACTTACTTACTTACTTAATTCTTTAAATACAACATATTTCATGTTTTTTTAAGCTATTCGAGTATTTGCCTTTAGGTGGTCATAGGCTCATGTTGGTGAGCTGATGATGCAAGGTACAACTCCTTAGCGATTAGGAGTTGGGGGATAATTCTCACTAAGCGGAATACTAACTCAAGTCATTAAAAGCCCCCGCCTACGGGGTCGGGCTTCTAACACTCTCGTTGGTAATACCGTACTTACCTCCCCAGATGCACAATGTACTTTTACTGAACCTATTTTATATTTATACTATACTAAAAAGCAAAAAATAAAATATTTTAAAAATAAAAATTAAACCGACTTCAAAAATACGCTGGAACTAAAAAGTGCAAAATAATTTTGGTTCCTACCACTTAGGATTTCCTGCCCAAACCTTTAAACCTTTTACCCTATTCATTGAAATAAAATATGATTCCTAGGTACCCCACTGATCTCAGTGAAGTCGGTGCCAAGACACAGAACAACAACAACTAAATAATATTACGTATACACTTCATAATATTAATAATATTTTGATTTAATTTAATAATATTTTGAAGAGTATTTCTTAACCCTAAAATAATAACTAAACCTAAAATATGAGTGTGATGTAGCCTGTGGACGTATTTGTCTTGGCACCGACTTCACTGAGATCAGTGGGGTACCTAGGAATCATATTTTATTTCAATGAATAGGGTAAAAGGTTTAAAGGTTTGGGCAGGAAATCCTAAGTGGTAGGAACCAAAATTATTTTGCACTTTTTAGTTCCAGCGTATTTTTGAAGTCGGTTTAATTTTTATTTTTAAAATATTTTATTTAAGTATCTACATTTATCTATCTGTTATATATATCGTCGCCTGGCACCCACATCACAAACCTTAATTGAGCTTACCGTAGGACTAGGTCGATTTGTGTAAAGATGTCCAAAAATATATATTTATTTATTTTAGAATTATAATGAACGTGATACTTTAACATGTTAGATAGACATAGATTTTTAAATCATAAGTAATGTGAGACTCAAACATCAAAATACATAGCTAAACAGGTTGTTGTTGCTGTATGTTGTATTCTGGCCATTTTTATCGCAAGTCGACATCCAATGTGTACCAACTTTGGACCAATGGATCATGGCATTTTTTTCTTCTGAAGCGGTTATTTCAGAAAATATTAACTTTAGAAAAAACTTTCCATTGGGGCCCTTATTATTTTTCAAAGGCCTATTCAACGATACCCCACACTAAAGAATTACAGCGAAATAAAAAATCATCGCCAACTTTACTACTACTATACGGGGTACACATATATAAAAAATAATATTTTTTTCTACATTTTATTCTACCACTGTGTTGGCTTCATTAATATTTAATATGTATACCTGTACCAAAATATTAATTTCTAGTACCAACGGCCAATAAGCTATGCTGCGGACAGACAGACAACATGGTGAAACTATAAGGGTAGGAACCCTGGAAGTTGAAGTTGAAAATACCTATTTTAGTTTTTTTCAGCCGGTGGTAGAGTATTCTTACTAGTACCCGCCTGGTTGGCTACCACCGTACATTCGGTGTAAACGCCCGTGAAATGACTTACCTTCGTGTTTGCCGTGTTTCGGGGTCAGCCGGTGTATTTACCAGCATCTAGCGGGCCAGCAAGGCGGTGGCAACTAACAGGTTACTGATTGTCTCCTGTTCGTTGCCGCCGCGATTTGGGCTCTACTTTGCACTTACGATCAGGTGGAGTGGAGCCACTTTGTTGTGCCAACGTTATTTTTATTGGGTCGGCAACGCGCATGTGACACCCTGAGGTTGCAGGCGCCCATAGGCTACGGTGACTGCTTTCCATCAGGCGGGCCGTATGCTTGTTTGCCACCGACGTGGTATAAAAAAAAAAAACACCATTTACAATTCATGCATTGCTTCATATCTGAAATGATTTTTTATTAAGTACTTGTACTTGATATGTGTATATTATTTATTTTAATTGGTAGTTTTAGATTTTTTATATTACTTTAGTGATCTTTGTATTCCATGTTAATTATTCAATGTAACCTATATATTCAATGTAACCTTATACTTAACTGTGACTTCGGTGGTAACATTATTACGCGTTTTCCGTGGGTATCTCATATTTTTTTTGGATAAATTTGTAGCTGTCAAGTACGTCTATATATTACTGTTCACCTATGCTAATTACTAATTTTTTTGCAAATAAATATATCTTTATCTACAAATACATCCAAAAAAAGTATGAGATGTTAAGGCTAGGCTAATTTTCTATACTGCAATTTAATATTACAAAAAATAAATCGAATCTATTCTATGACTGAGACTACTGTCAATACCCCCAGTACGTGTGCATGTACTTAGCTCGCTCACATCTGTAAATAGTGTGCGATCAAGATGGTGCTCGCTTAGTGTGGATACGAATTAGATATTTTTATAAATGGGCGACTTTTTATTTTGTTGTAGTTTTTTTTTAATTTTCCAAAATTTGATTTTTTGTACTCAGAATCGCGAGCTCTTTCGATCGGGTTATTCCCACCTGTTACCACCAACTTGACACCAGTGGTAACAACTGGGAATTTTTTTCCCACCTGTTACCACCAGAGTACTTGGTGGTAACTACTGGGAAAAAGAATTCCCAGTAGTTACCACCAATCACTTTAGTGGTAACTACTGGTAAAAATTAATCCCAGTTGTTACCACCAAGTACTTTACTAGTAATGTGCTTGTTTTTAATAGAATATACACAAATACTTTGCCAGTTATTAATAAGGAGCTAATTATGTGAATATTACTTTATTTATAAAATATCTTATTAACCATCGAATTTTACTAAAAATGAATACATTTTGAAAATATCTTTTAAACTTTTTTTTAAAATATGTTGTCAGTATTACCTACTCTGAATCTGAACCAAAAATATTAAGAACTACTGACTTGATTATCACAGGGGTAGGTAAAAAGGGATGACGGGTGACCGGCTCGTAGAAGGGATAACTTTCATTTTTCATCGTGTTGTTTTAACTGATTAGTGATAACGAATCTCAATCCTTTTTTAAGATTATTATAACTTCTACAAGGTTTTAGGTACTTACACGAAAAATGAAATATTGAAATATTCTTGTTTTAAATAAAAAAACATTGTAATTCGTCTTTATTTGTAGTATAACATTTTATAATAATTATAGTCTCTGGAAATTGTTACCATTGTATAACAAAATTTATGGCTACTAGGTATCCTATTGCAATAGGACTACTAAATATTAACTTAGTGGTAACTACTGGGAAAAAGAATTCCCAGTAGTTACCACCAATTAGTTTAGTGGTAACAGTTGGGAATTTTAATTCCCAGTTGTTCCCAGTGGTAACAGGTGGGAAAAAAATTCCCAGTTGTTACCACTGGTGTCAAGTTGGTGGTAACAGGTGGGAATAACCCTTTCGATCTAGCAGAAAATTCCGTACTTTTTTATCTTTCACTGAGTTACGGTCGAAGAAAGTGCATGAAAAATACATGGATGGATTTTACAACTCAATGGATTTTTTTTGCGACACTTTTTTATTTCTATCAGGATCGAAAGAGCTCGTGATTCTGAGTAGAAAAAATGTAAAAAAGTTCAATTTGGAAAATTAAATAAAACGACCAAGAACAAAATAAAAAATCCGCCCAAATGGAGGTTTTTGAAATAATATAAATGCATATGCACAAATCATTATGCCATTACAGTAGGCAGGTAGGATTAATATTTGTTTTCAACCGATTTCAAAAAAGGGAGGAGATTCTCAATTCGATTGTATGTATGTGATATCTTTTAGTCGCCTGACTGTCCGTTAAAGCTTGAACTCCGAAGTATCATAGACTTATTGTCAACTTTTTATTTATTTAATGCAATATTTGATTTAGATGACAATTTATACAATAAGCCTAGAAAAATATGAATATTGTTGAAAAATCTGTATCCAATAGTTGCCTATCTCGGAATCTTGAACTTACAATGATTGGATGTGTAGATATATATATTTTATGGATGTATGTGTTCGTGTCTACGTGACAAGTTTTGTAACCCAAAGTTCCAATCACTTTTCATTAATTGGTCGAGAATAACATGTCTAGTGCCTAAAAAACTCATACCTTATTCTGTTAAAAGTAAGGTTATTCCGTCTGTTAGGCACTGGTTTCACCGCGAGCTACTAAGCTATGAAATATCGGCTATAAACACGAACAAAAGATACGCACTCCCGAGTAAATAAAAGAGCCGATATTTCATAGCTTAGTAGCTCGCGGTGAGACCAGTGCCTAAGTTGAATTGACTAGACATGTTCTTTCCGGGGACCCTTCAATTAGTCTATTACTTTACTAGCGCTATCAGACACCTTTTTTATTTAAGTAATGTCCATGTAATGCTAGCGCATACACACGGCAATTACATCGTCAAGTCCCAAAAGCGCAATTATTGGCTACCGGCTCAATCAGCCTGTGGTCAGCGTCTGCGCACACGAATCACCAAGTGAAGCATCATCATTTATAACATTATAACCGAATGATGAAAAAATCTAGACAAAACCGATTTTCACCGATCTGTTTGGTTAGTAAGAATTCAGCTTCCGTAGCCTAGTTGGTAGTGACCCTGCCTATGACTGGAGGTTCTGGGTTCGAATCCCGGCGAGGGCATTATTTGTGTATTTATTTGTCTATCTATTATATATATCGTCGCCTGGTACCCACATCACAAGCCTTAATTGAGCTTACCGTGGAACTAGGTCGATGTATGTAAGATGTCCATGTAAAAAAATATCATCAAAATCCGTTGCGTAGTTTTAAAGATTTGAAGCGTACAAAGGGACAGAAAAAGTGACTTTATTTTATACTATGCAGTGACAATGATTTATTTATTATTATTATTTATTGTCGGAAGTATCAATATCCCAAAATGCCAGATCATTATCATCATATCAGCCGAAAGACGTCCACTGCTGAACATAGGCCTCCCCCAAAGATTGCCCCAATGACCGGTCCTGCGCCAACCGCATCCAGACTCCTGCGACCTTCACTAGGTCATCGCCTTCCGTGGCCGCCACTCGTGATTCTTTCCTCCCAAACAGCCATCGGTTCTACGTGCAATGTGCCCTGCTCACTGCCAGATGACAAGACTACTTTGTTCTTTTATTCCAGGATATTTACGTTTAAGAAAGTGAATAATAGGTAAGTACTAATAATGGATTCTAAAATAGCCCTAAAATAGTACATTACGCACAAGTGCTAAAAGCATGAAATTCCAAACGAGTGGCGATGTTTTAAATCGACACGAGTTACGAATTTCCTTTTTGCACGTGTCTCGTACGACGTTTTTTAGTATACTGATGACCCTCCGAAGTTTTGGACCGGACGTAAAATGAGCCACCACTAGCGCGTAAAAAAGGCACCATCTGTACTAAAATAGTACATTACGACACAAGTGCGAAAAACATGAAATTCGAAACGAGTGGCGATGTTTTAAAACACGACCGATATGGAGTGTTTTAAATCCACACGAGTTACGAATTTCGTTTTTGCACGTGTCTCGTACGACGTTTTTTAGTACAGATGGCCCTCCAAAGTTTTGAACCTGACTTAAAATGACCCACTTCTCGCACTAGAGCCTAAAAAAGGCACCATCTGTACTAAAAAAACTTTTGCGTATTCGGCGTCAGAGCCAATTCCAAGTCATATATCATATCAATTCCACAACATATTACTTATCGCTTATCGTATACGATAGCAATGGCAACTTCGCTAGACATGCAGTTTACCCCACCATTCCTGTTTACCCCGTTCTCGGGTACTTACATTATTCCTAGTAGGGTCCTAGTCGGGTAGAGTCCTCCGCCGGCCCTTCGTATACTAGGATGGGTAATTTCTGAGCAATTTCTCTATTACCGAGATATAATCTTGGCCCTCGTAATTATAATGTAAGAATAAGAAATGAAAATTATGTTAGGGTACCGCGCGTGTATTGTTGCCTGTTATAGTTTTACGTTTAAAAAGCCATAATATTAGTCCTGCACCAAACCAACGCTTTATATTTAGCCCAATGGTTGACTGGTAGAGAATGCCTTAAGTACTTTTTTAGGGTTCCGTAGCCAAAATGGCAAAACGGAACCCTTATGGATTCGTCATGTCCGTCTGTCCGTCTGTCCGTCTGTCACAGCCGATTTACTCGGAAACTATAAATGCTACAGTAACGAAATTTGGCAAGCATATGTGTTGTATGAACCGCTACAGGATTATGTTTCAAAATTGTAAAAAAAAACCATTGGGGTGGGGGCCCTCCATACATGTAACTGAGGGATAGAAAATTTTTTTTAGTTGTATATTAGCGTGTGGGGTATTAATAGAAAGGTCTTTGAAAATGATATGAAGGTTTATTAATCTCATTTTTATTTAAGCGAATCGTTTTCGAGATATCAGCTCTCAAAGTCTCAAAATGTGTCCCCCCCCCTCTATTTTTTAAACTACGCGATATAAAATTCTAAAAAAAATATATGTTATGCACATTAATAAACTGTATCAACGATTTTTGGTTTGATTAAATTATATCCTATAGTTTTTGAGGTAGGTTGATTTAACTGATTTTTTCTAATAATAAATTGATAATGGTACGGAACCCTTCGCGCGCGAGTCCGACTCGCACTTAGCCGGTTTTTATATTGTGCTATAAACTTTAAGTAATTATTTGTACAAACAAATTAGGATATGATCCAAAAATTCGAGAAAGTTCCTGATTTTTGTAGAGTTTTATTTTTTTTCCACTCCTCGACATATGCCTCTCCTATTATTCAATATTCATGTGTATGAAGGTAATACGAGTACCTACTCAAAATCGCCACGCTGGGCAAGCGGGTTGGCTATCGCAGTAATGTGTCCATTATGATGACGCATTGTGTTGTGTCTGACACTTCCATCCCTTAGTCAAATCTACGATACCCACGGGAAGAAATAACATAAACATATTGAACTAATAAAAGTGGTACTTACCTCCTCCGTAGCCTAGTTAGTATATTAGTTACCTTGCCTACGAATCTGGAGGTTCCGGGTTCGAATCCCGGCGAGGGCATTATTTGTGTATTTATTTATCACAAATATTTGTTCCTTCGTCATGGTTGTCTATGTATTTAAGTATCTATATGTATCTAATTTAAAGTTAAAGTCAAAGTCAAATAATTCTTTATTCAAATTGGAATAGCAACAAACTCTTTTGAATCGTCTAGGTATTAAAACTACTTCTACGTCCCTAGGTCCCTAGGACCTATTTCTCGAAAGCTTGCTACTTGTAATACAAGCGGAAGTCCTTATCTTATTAATAGTGTTAAAAAGAGACTTCCACTTGTAATACAAGTTACAAGCTTTTGAGAAACGGGCCTGTAAGATGTCCCAAAATATTTATTTACTTTACTTTACGCTGTATGCTTGTTTGCCACCTCACAAACCCCCTAAACCCCACGGAACCCTTATAGCTAGCGAGGCTCGGTGGAAACGGAAAGTGGCCGCCGCAAGGACGCCCGGTGTCCCTCGCTGGTTGTGGGGCCACTCACGAGCGGCAGCGGTTTACCTGGTCAATACCCTGGTACAGTGGACCTGGCCTACTACTGCGAACTACGACATTAGTAAATTTTATTTATTTAAGGTTCGCCAACAGGTGCAATACCAGAACACACATTTAAATGAACATCGATATAAAATACCGATGTGTGGTGACGGCTGTAAGAATACATTTGTCACCACTCCAACTCCTCCTGCAGGTGTCGTAACGTAAGAGCCGAATAAGGGATTGAGGTGTCACTGACCATTATTTGATGAAAGATTGATGACGGGCAGCAGCGTCATCATAGTGGACAGATTACTGCGATCGCCAACCCGCTTGTCCAGCGTGGCGATTATGGGCATTTACCTCCTAATGCATCCATACGTATAGTTAATAGGAGAGGCCTACGTCCGGCAGTGGACTATCATAGCCTGATGATGATGATGATGATGATAAAATACAATTCCTAGAGTATTCATCCATCATGATTTTTTAATCCATGATGATTTTTCTTTGTCACTCCAAGAAAGGCGTCCTGAGAGTGACAAAGACAAATCCTGGCCATTTGCGAATTTCGAAGTTCACGGTAAGGGCTGCTGCCCGAATTTCGAAAATCGTGATATTCGAGCATCTGTCTCAGTTATTCTGACGTGGGCGACATTGGCGAGGTCGAGATAGATGCTCGAAATTTACGATTTTCGACATTCGCCATGTCAGGGCCCTGTTGACCGCGTAGTGGTGGCAGTAAGAATCAGGAATCGGATACCGGTTTTTTTCCATACAAAATAACTGTTCGAATTCCGTTCCTTTTTGTTCTTCGGTGTATTTTTTTCATTAATGGAGTAATTAAAAAATACCTTTTTTATAATTACATACAAGGATGAGTACTACATAAAGATTGTAAAACGTTTTAAACAATTGAGCTATTTTGAGGTTTTTCTACAAAACCGGTTCCGATCCCTGTTAAGAATGCTATTTGATAATTTCTACTCTTTCTTGCCAGACTATAAGGCGCAATATGCATTACGATGTACTATTTTCTGGATGTCCAATGAAAATGAATTCATTTGCAAATTAGATCTATTACAAGCACCTATGTCGCTCTTTTGTAGCTAACGATAAAATGTTGTTGTTTATACATTTAGTTCTTTACTACTTTATGTCGATTCGATGATAATGTAGTTTTATTTTAGTGAATTCAATATTTGAAATTTCAAAATATAAAAAAAAAATCTGTAATGATGCGGAGTAAGTTTTCATGTAACTGGTGCCCGAGTTTATTTTTCCTGTTACTTGGCCAAATGCTTTAAATATCATCATCCAACTGAATGTCTCTAATTTTTCCTTTAAGTTTTCCATTAATTACGTAAAGCTTTAAGCTCTTCACTCGGACCATATGTCACGTTCAGGTTCTATAAGATTTGTGGAGCTCACTACTATACCAACAGCACGACAACAGAAAACCAACCAGTTTAACTACGTTCCTCAATCCTTGATAGTTCTCAGGATCTAAAGGTCTCATTACACTGGTTGTTCTTCTAGTGTGCATAGTTTTCCGTTCAGGAATAATGGCAGCAGACGCAGCACTCGTTTGCATGCATTCTTGTCTAAACTAGTTTCGTACGAAAGTGACAAACTAAATATTTCTTGCGCTGAACCTTGAATGGGATAGGTTAGGTTGAATGTAGGTCGGGCGTGAAATGGGCTTCTATTTCTTGAAATTTTGGCGTGTTTTCCAGCATCAAAATGTTTATTTTGAACGAGGAATACTTAAACTGTTTAAATATATACTCGTATTTATGCTTATGCCGTGTGGTGACTGCAGCAAGAATACATTTGTCACCATCCCCACTTTTCCCGCGGGTGTCGTAAGATTCGACTAAGGGATTGAAGTGTCACTAACCATCCTCTGATTTGATTGATGATGGGCAGCAGCGTCATCATAGGGGACACATTACTGCGATCGCCAACCCGCTTGCCCAGCGTGGCTATTATGGGTTTTACTTCCTAATGCGTTTATACGCATAGTTAGTAGGAGAGGCCTACGTCCAGCAGTGGACTGAGATAGGCTGATGATGATGATGTGATGTGATTTATGCTTATGTAGGTTTCCCGTGACAGTCGTATGAATTTTTGGACATCTTGGTATCTCTCGTTGACTTCTACCAAGATATCCAAAAAATCCTGCGACTTTCAAGGGATTTGTGTAATAACGCTACCACCAAAATTACAGCGGTAGAAACGCTCGTAGAAATGGCCATTTATAATAGTTATCATCATGATCAGCTTATGATAGTCCACTGCTGGACGTAGGCCTCTCCTATTAACTATGCGTATAAACGCAGTAGGAGGTAAATACCCATAATCGCCACGCTCTGGGCAAGCGGATTGGCGATCGCAGTAATGTGTCCACTATGATGATGCTGCTGCCCATCATCAATCTTTTATCAAATAATGGTCAGTGACACTTCAATTTAGTCGACTCTTACGCCACCCGCTGGAGGAGTTGGGGTGGTGACAAATGTATTCTTATTGGCATGTCGGCAGATATAATAGTAATGATATTATACTTTATTTATATGCCTCAGGGCAGCTTGTGGCGAGCTGTTGGGCAGTAACGACCCCACGGACCCGAGTGCTCCTGAGAGTCAGTCAGGGTCCCCGCCTCCGGCGTGTCTTCGTCGGTCGGAGTGGAACCCCAAGGGGACCCGTAGGACTCTCAGCTCTAGCTTGCTTTAATTGGCCGTTCAGAGAGCCGTCAGAGCTATATGCTCCAGGGGTGGAAGTGTGAAGCGAAAATTTGTACTAAAATATGGATGATTTCACTGACTTCTTAGCAGCGTGATCATAGTATTTACAGAGGCGACACTATTGCGATTGCCAATCATTTACCTCCTAATGCGTCCATACGCGAAGGTAGGAGAGGCTTATATCCAGCAGTTGACTGAATAGGCTGATGATGTGATATGTTATGTATGAAAAATCGTTATGGTGTGAGACGTACTGTTTCTCCAAAGGATTGTCATGTCAAACGGATTGGAGTTTAGTTAAGGGATGGCGTGCTGTAGTATTACTTCTATATCTAGTCTCCAGTAGGCTAAGCACAGGATTCGTGCGACAATATGTCGCCGCGAGATATACTATACATCCCTCTTTTATTCATATAGTTGGTAAAAGATGGAAAATCTATCTCGCGGCGACATACTGACATACTAATCATGTGCTAAGCGTACAGGAAGGGAAATCATCGTATAATAGATCTCTTGTGGCGTACGCTAGATAGTTTCCTTTTGAGCATATGCAGTTTCATCAGTGAGCAACACTAAGCCCTAGAATTTGAACGTAAGTGTGACTGGGAGGCAACACTTCGTTCGTGTTTCGCGGTAGGGCCTCTGATGCGAACTTCAAAAATCGTTCGAATGTTTCTCTGTCGTACTCATGATGCCTTCGTTGCATTTACAGAGACAAATCATCATCATCATGATCATCAGCCTATGTTAGTCCACTGCTGGACGTAGCGCCATAGCCTCTCCTATTAACTATGCATATAGACGCATTAAGAGGTAAATGCCGCCACGCTGGGCAAGCGGATTGACGATCGCAGTAATGTGTCCACTATGATGACGCTGCTGCCCATCATCAATCTTGTAGAATGGTCAGTGACACTTCAATCCCTTAGTCGACTCTTACGACACCCGTAGGAGGAGTTGGGGTGGTGACAAATGTATTCTTACTGCCGTCACCACACGGCAAGACAAATGCTCGAAATTAACGAGTTTCAAAGTTCGTGGCATTGCCTGCTCGGATCTGAAATTGAACTTCGCGAACATCCACTCCACAGTCCACAGCTTTTTAAACAAAATCACATCAAACATTTGAATACGAGTAGACCATAGACTATGTTCGAAATTCGAAACAATTTACTTTTTAATTCCGTCGTTCCTCATTGAAGCGCTAAGCAGTGCCATCCATCTTCGTCACTGGCCAGACATCGCAGACCCAGCTGTAGAACTACACTCGTCTCTTTTACTCGCATAGAACACTACAGCATCTTTATCTAACGTACTCTTACGTGAACTGGAATTGATAAAACAATTTGAACCCTATGCGGTAATTGCCATGGTTTATTTTAAAAGTAGAGTGAGCGTGTGATATGATTTTTTTAAAGTTAGTTTTATCGGAGTTCTTAAGCACATCTCTTTGTTTGACAGAAATGATTCAGCGTTTTTTAGCTTACAAAGGAGCTTATGTCCATATTCTATTATTAGAGTTTAAACCTTATTTAAAACGGAATTGAGCTTAAAATATTAGTTTGAAAAAGAATTGAATTAAATGTTTGAGGCAAGTGTTAATGGCGAGTGCAATCTTGCTTGCATGCTTTTTGTGATCAGCAATTGGCTTGTTCGTTGTCATGTGTTATTAATAAGTGTAATGTCATTACTTGGATTAAGACCATATGCTTTGTCAATGAAATCAGTATTATATTGATATGGTGAAGCTTTAGTAGTTTTAGTTTTAGCTTAGGTATTATGAACATGCAACCATATTTTAACATGGACATCTGGGATCATGGACATCATTTTATCATGGACACTGTCCCTTTCGCTGAACCTAAACTGAATCGCATTAGTATGTCATGGTAACCCCCCTGATCTGAAAAATATAACCCTAAAAACAATTCTGGTGGAGATGCTTTTCTTAACACCGGACATTATGTCGCAACGTAATATCTTTGACAAAAATAGGATATAGCAATCCAAACTAAGTTTGCTCTGAAATTGTAGGCTCGTAAGAAGTATATGCTTTTCCTTGCTATGGAGCGCCATCAATATCTTAAGTGCTCAACGTACGAATAATTATGTTTCATACTAAAGCTAAACTGAAGTGGCAGTGGGCAGGGCACATTGCGCGTAGAACCGATGGCCGTTGGGGCAGGAAGGTTCTCGAGTGGCGGCCACGTACCGGAAGGCGCAGTGTGCGTAGGCCCCCTATAAGGGGGACTGGTGACGCAGGTGGCGCAAGACCGGTCATTGTGGCAATCATTGGGGGAGGCCTATGTTCAGCAGTTGACGTCTTTTGGCCGATAAGATAAGATAAGATAAGATTTATTCATTGTAAACTGTGTACATAAGGATCATAATATTCATAATACATAAAATCAGTATCAACAGTTGCTAATTTCGAGCGTACAATAATTGGCTTTAGACTAAGTTTATATTAAGCATTACATTATGTTCACTATTTATTAAAATTTGACATAGATAGATAAAATTAATTTAAGTTATAAATGAATAAAAATGAATAATGAATGAATAGTGATATTATGATGATGATGAAAGAATGTATATGTCGATATTCCTTGGTCATGGCTGTCTTTGTATTTAAGTATTTATATGTATCTATCTATTATATATATTATCGTCACTTGGTACCCACATCCTAAGCCTTAATTGACCTTACCGTGGGACTAGGTTGACTTGTGTAAAATGTTCCAAGATATTATTTATTTATATTATTAAGTAAAAAAAATGTTGAAAAGAATGTTGGGAATTTCGTGGACTGAGTTTCGCACTAACGCCTCGATCCTTAAAGAACTCGGGATTAAACAACGTCTGCTGTCTGCGGTGCAGGCTCGGATCCTCGGTTTCTTTGGCCACATATCCCGACGAGGTGGAGAGTCTATAGAGCGTCTGGTTGTGCAAGGGAGAGTTGAGGGCACCAGACCTAGAGGAAGATCTCCAATGAGGTGGACTGACCAGATCAAAGCCAGTGTTTCAACAAACATAAACGAATGCTCTCGTAAAGCTACCCTGCGAGAGGAATGGCGTGGCGACGTATTGTGAAGCGGGACACTCAGAAACCTGCATAATGGCCACGACCACTCTGGCAAGAGTGTACCGATGAAGAAGAATATTATTAAGTAATAATCACTATAAAATTAGGTGACTATTCTAAGCAATTGTTTCTTCTAAGGTTACTTATCGTCGGGGATAGCGCAATACCGCGTAACTAACACATGCATATAAAGATTAGATTCCATCACAGATGTCATATAATACCATAGATCAAGCAAACGTATCTACTTAGCGTGTCAAATAAACTCAGTAAAGTCTACTGAGTTGTCCGTCTTTAATCGCAGCTTGCAGCTTTCGGGCGTCAAATTTTGAAAGTCGAAGTGAACAAAAACATTAATAATGCCTCCTTAAGTAATATTAATTGCAACAACACAAAAAAAATATGAACACTCAAGGGCCTGAGACATATTTAAAATTATAGGCAAGTAACAACTTCAGTACAAAATCTGACACGCTCGGCTGCCATACAAATGAATGAACTTGTTTCTTCTATCCAAATCTAATTCTGTGGATTCCATAGAAGTATGTTTGAAATAAGAATCTTATTGACATGTGTTAGATACGCGGTATTGCACTATCCCCGACGTTATAGCTTATGAAAATGGTTTAAAAGCGGTACAAGCGGAGTGATCCGGACCGGCACTGAACCTGCGACCATTTGTTAAGCATCCGTCCGCCGCAAACGGGGATTAATGCATCATGCAGCCGGAGCGGTGCAAGCCATGAGCTTATCGCTTAAAAAACTTTTCAGTAGTGCGAGAAGTGGTTCATTTTTTGTCAGGTCGAAGCTTCGGATGGCTATCTGTACAGTTAGTGCTGCGCTGTTCCCGGTAACTTACCCAACACAGTATGGGGAATATTCCCAAATGGAAACTTTCTCCATAGTAAGATTGGGAAATTACCGGGAACGGCCCATCACCAATTTGTACTGAAAATCATGCGAAAAGGATTTTGAAACACGTGTCGATTCAAGACACTCGCTTCAGTCATGCAAGCCATGAGCTTATTGCTTAACCCTTAAATGGATAGGGATGTACAGTCACCACATGGGATTGTTGAGCCACTTGCAACTGTTCGCAACTTGGTCGAATAATACAAATCGGGTTCCGAAATCTTATGAGGCTGGTATCACGACTGCGGCCGAACTTTGCTGGCCAATGGGGCGGTCGTTGCTACGGTTAGCCAATGACCGCTCGCGTATTCTTCAGAAGGTGACATTACCATGGTTACGTAATAACAAAAATATTTAACCAATGATTGTTCGCTATTTTTCCGGAAGCTGACGTTACTATAGTTACGTTATATTTAACATCCGCTTTAGACCTGGAGACGTCAATCTAACTTCAGAGCCCTGATGGTAATTTCGTTCACTTTCCTTTTAACGGCTGTCACTGACAGGTATTTTTTCAAAGTTAGAATTTCAGTCAGATTCTATCAAGTTTCTATTATACATTTTTATGGCTACTGACAGATTATAGGATTATGGGTAGATTGTCAAAGGTTACCTACAATATTTCTACAAAGGTTACATTACATAAGTTTTCAACTGACGTGAACTGAGCTGTAACGAATGATAATAAAGACAGCAACAGCATTTGTCTCTGTCAATGAAAAAAAATAATTTAAAATTGCTCGATGCCTATTTATATTAAATATGAATGGAAAAAATACCTCGCCTATTAATATCAGATAAATCATGGCTGGCTTTCGATTTGAAGCAAATAAAATTAAGATTAAATTACTAAACGGTTTTAAACAAATCTATGAAGAACTGTCGTTATCCAGTTTCCTCTAGGAACAACGACATCTAGCGTCTAATAATGTCCGATGACTAATCCTTAATTCTCGTAGACGAAGAAATTTTTATTATTTCAACTAGTTTTGACACACTGAAATTTTGACGCAACAAAGATTCGTATTTGACTGACTTATCATAGGAGGAACATCGGTCATGTCGCGATCGTGCCTACTAACGAAAAATACCGAACCCACAATATTACACGACCAAATTGCATCCATTGCCAAGTGGCTCAACATTCCCATGTGGTGACTGTATATTCGGCGTATACAGTGTGTTACCATGACCCGGGCTTTTACGAAAATGGGTATTAATGCGTATTACTAGCAATCCTTCACAGTATTAACATTTGACAAATAATTAAATTGACCGTACAAATAATTTTATTTCCTGCGAACGGTCAATGTCACGCGTGTACCTACTGGTTAGTTGTCACACGTTATGATTGGCTGCGATTTGTCATTCAAGTGCCAATTAACGATTCATTTTGAAGTACATTGCTTCTCAATTAACTTTTCTTAGAAAGTTAATTAGTTTTAAAATTAGCATTATCATCGAAAAGTGTTCACGGTTTGGCTAAAAATGTGCATCGCATTCTTCTGTTTCAATAAAAGCCGGTATCATGTTAACGCACTGTATTATACGCATCATATTGTGTTCTTGACTCTATTAACAGCATGTCAGATTCAAATTTGAATAAATCTTTGACAAGGTCTTTGTCATTTAAGGGTTAAAAAAACTTTAAGACAGTCATTGACTATAGGTACTCGTGGAGTATCTTTTCAAAATGGCATATTTTCATTTTGTCAATAGATATTATTTCCCCTATGAAAACATAGAAAAAATATCCCTTGTGGACGACATGAAAATAAACCATTTAGAATAGAATTTTCATCAACCAAGCGATTAATGCGCAGCACGGAGTGCTGAACGGAAAGTTGTGTCATGGGTGCTAACAGCACCTAAAGGTGCATTCAGACCAAATGAACATTCGCTATTCTAACCTCCCACACTACGAAATTCGATCGTTACACAAAACGTGATTGGTTGATTTCGTAGAGCGCGGTATAGATCAGCGAATGCTCTTTTGGTCTGAATGCACCTTTATAATGTGTCTACATGCGCGGAACGCTTGATGATAAGATTGCGTGGCACATTGTGCTCCAAGATTTGATTTGAGGCATACCAATGTCGCGTAGAGGTAAAAAGAGAGAAGGGCTCATAAATCGCCCAGGATATAAAACGGAAAAAGCGAGCACCACCGATCAGAGTTCTAGGAGAAAAATCATATGACAACTAAACTCCAAACTAAAGTCATCCTCTGGACTTTAGTTTGGAGTTTGTATTTTGCAATGTTTCTGGTGCGTCTAACATTATTTGGTTTGGCAATATCGCAAAACAGTACCGAAGGAAGATTAATAAGAAAGCATGTAACAAAGAGACAGGATAGTTTATAGTACTTGCTCGTAGAGTAAACTATCCAAATGTAGATTTCCAGATGTAAGCTTTTTAGTACATATGCTCAATTTGATCAAACAGAAGGCTCTCTTTGATCAAATTGAGATTCCTTACAATGGGGTTAATTTTTGCAATGATTGGGTTATGAAAGGTGCGTTTTGAATGTGTTCCATGAATATTTTTGCACATAAACCATTTCGGTCTGCGATCTGGCAACAGCAGCGGTACTATGGAACAAATCGCTGTCCGCTCATGGCGTGTGTCATGGCATGGGTCGTGAAGTAGATGGATTACAGTCCTGCTCGTATCTATGGCAGCCTCGCTCTGCTCTCTCATTACAATATCCTTTGTATCCCATACGAAGAAGTAGGTACTTACACGAGGTGGCCAAAAAATAAGTTTGCCGTGTGGTGACGGCAGTAAGAACACATGTCACTACCCCAACTCCTCCTGCGGGTGTTGTAAGAGTCGACTAAGGGATTGAAGTGTCCCTGACCATTATTTGATAAAAGATTGATGATGGGCAGCAGCGTCATCATAGTGGACACATTACTGCGATCGCCAATCCGCTTGCCCATGCAGCGTGGCGATTATGGGCACTTCCTAAAGCGTCTATACGCAAAGTTGATAGGAGGCCTACGTCCAGCATTGGACTGAGATGAGATAGGCTGACGATAGGATTATAATACGCCAAATTAACATGTAAAACCATACAACTATAGTCCAGTACTACAATTATGGTCCACAAGTTCAACTCGTAATTAAGCATCAATCAATGGAAATCTTTTATTTTGGTTTTCTCTAAGTTTTTTAATCATGAATGAGTAGACTGCATTAATAATATAATAATTACACTAAATCGAGGATATTTGACTTAGCTTTGGACCATAGTTGGGAGCTTTTGGACTATAGTTGGATATATATTTATAGTTGGATAGTTTTACGGTAATACTTACCAAACAACTCATGTCTAGTGTCTACTCAGTTTGGGTAATGAACTTACACTTCAACGAGCGTACTTCAATGAATTTTAAACGCGTAGGTAAATGTTGTCTCCAATTATAATAGTCCGCGCCCAATTACTGCTTGATCGAGTGACGGACATCATCGGATCGTGTTGATTTTGCCGATTAAGCGCAATGCGGAGGACTATGGTCCGTAGGGGCCCGTAGGCAGCAGAGATGGCCAAAAAGTAAATAAATAAATATCTTGGGACATCTTACTCAAATCGACCTTGTCTCATGATAAACTCAATTAAAGCTTGCGTTGTGGGTACCAGGCGACGATAAATATAATAGATACTTAAATACATATACAACCACGACCAAGGAACAAATATTTGTGACAAATAAATAAATACAAATAATACCCTCGCTGGATTTGAGCCCGCAACCTCTAGTTTCGTAGGTCAAAAAAGTAATCTGATTGCATTAGGAATCATGATTACAATTGACGGAATCTCTGCTCGAAGGTATCCTCCTCAAATTGACAGCCTTCGTAGCCTAGTTGGCAGTGATTCTGATTACGGAGATGAGATGGGGGTTCCAGGCTCGAATCCCGGCGAGGGCATTTGGTAGGTGCGGTTAACAACGAAAATACATACCCAGTCTATAAATTTGTAAGTTGGGTACGATTTTTTGCAGCTAACCGTCAAAAATATTCACTGTAAAAGAAATGCACGAAACATGACTAAGATGTAGCAGAATTTTCGGTATCTATCTAATTCTTGTCCTGTAGGTCTGTGTTAGAATTTGTTTTATTTATTGTATCTATGGCTATTGGCCATACTTAGTTTATAGCTTCATAAAAAGTAGCGTAGTGTATTGATTTCCCTAAGAAACTAGTGGCTTAACTCTTACTGTTATTGAGTTATTAAAAAAATAAGTTTAAAGACTGAACAAGTGTATTGTAACCTTTATTACATCCTAATGTTGCTTATTTTTGACATTTGTGTGCCTGAAATTAATTATTATATTATAATTCTTAACTTAAGGTTCTTTCAGACTTACTATTTCATGTATTGCCTACGTATAAAAACTTATGAAATATTATGATATACTACTTATGATTATTACTTATGATATACTTATGAAATTTTTTTTTATTGGGCAAGCCCAAGCTTGCTGAATCCTCTATTTAAATTAAATAACTATCTACTTCACTGTTTACATCTCATAATTTTGAATTCATACCCCTTCTTGGCCTTCTTGCTAAGTTAGGAGACCTTTATTAATAAGAAAAGTAGATTTTTTAAGTATACGGAACCCCCGTCGCCCGCGCCGCTCTATATCCTGCCCATTTTTTTCGTCAATTGATTGGCTCTCGCAAATAAAGCAAATGAAGCCGAATTGAATTTGTGATGAGCTTTCCCCAATTTATTTCCTCTGTGCACTGCAGGCTTGTGTAACTGCATGTACTTGTGTTGCATGTGCATGCTACGGCAGCATGCATATTGGATGCACGTTAATTTTGTTAATTGCTCTTTTTTTTAAGGCTGTGTAGTAAAGCCTGATTGGTGCCTTTACCACTACTATACTGTTCGTTAGTAGAAAACCAAAAAAGTGTAAACAAACCTTAAAACATGGATTATACTTATCATAATCACGTAATTTTAAAATTAAGATTATTGATAATTATTAGAAATAAATAGAAATATGTATAGAACGTCAGCCATATTTATTTACACTTTTTTTTTACTGACGAACAATATACACACCTAAGTATTGCTTTATTTATTCAGGAAACCTGTTTTTTATTGGTTATTTTTTTTAAGGAGTATTAAATATTAATTAAGTCGGAAACGAGTGGCGATAAATTAAAAGACGACCGAAAGGAGTGTTTTAAATCAACACGAGTTGACGAACTTCCTTTTCGAAAGTGACAACAACAAGACAACAAGACAACCGAAGTTGTCGGACAGAGTCTACCATATAGTTAATTGTATGACTAATTTTCATAACACAATTACTTACTTGAGGTCGCCGGGGATGCCAAAGGTGGCACAACGGATAGGTAGGTATAGCCTACGCAGTCAGCATTATGGAAACTGTAATGTAGGTAGATATAAGATTTAGTTATAAAGGCCCGACTGTGCGGGTAGTTCTGGCTCTTGCATTACATGAATATTCCGAACGGCTGTGTTTCCTTGTGCTCCTGGGATAATAGATTTCCCTAGGGATTTCCTCGAGATACCTCAGTGGCGACGAGTGATTTAAGGAAAACTGTAATCGGCGGACAATAAAAGTATTAAATTAGTGAACAATGTCTATTGGAAAATTAAGTGTGTTCGATGTTAAGTGTGGGGTGTGGTCGTCGTATGTGGATCGCTTAAAAATGTACTTTAAGGTTAATAAGGTGGAAGACGATATGAAATTGCCAGTGCTTATCGCGTCTATGGGGGATGAAGCTTATGAACTTTTGGTGAATTTAGCCGAACCTTCTTCTCTAACGTTCGAGGAGGCGGTACAATATATGAGACAGCACTTAGAACCGGCGCCATCGGCCTTGGCAGAGCGATTCCGGTTTAGACAAAGAAGACAGGGGGCGGACGAAACGATAGCCGGTTACGTAGCGGAATTAAAAAGATTATCAAGATATTGCAAGTTCGAAGATAAATTAAATGATAACATGCGAGACCAATTCTTATGTGGGATACGAAGTGACCTTATTCGCCAGCGGCTGTTTGCGGAGAGTGACGACGTGACATATGCACGAGCAGTGAAGGTCGCGACCTCGCTCGAGGCGGCGGAACGGGATGCGGCCGCGGTGGAGGCGAAGGGTTCGCGGGAGCTGGAGGCTAGCGGCGTTAGCGGCGGCGGCGGCAGCGGGGAGTCGAGCGCGGTACATGCGCTCGCGTCGGCTACCGCGGGCGGGGGCGGGCCGCGCAGGCGTACGTTTGGCGGAGCGGGACCCGCGCGAGCTGGCCAGCAGCGGGGAGGGTCCGGAAGAGCCAACCGGTCCAACGCTGGGCCCGCATTTGGGCAACAAAGATACTCATCATGTGGGGCCTGTGGGGCTCAGAATCATAGCTATGCGTCTTGCCGCTTCAGGACCTTCGTGTGTAGTAAATGCCAGCGCACTGGCCATCTACGCCGGGTTTGCCCCGAATGGGGCGGAGGGGGGCAGAATGGATTGCATTTCGGGGCGGCACAACGGCAGGAGGACGCGGAGATGAGCGGGAATGATTACATCGAGCAAGAGTTGAACCATCTGTGTTTGAACGACTATAAACCAGTAAGTGTTAATGTATACGTAGACGATAAACTTATTCCTATGGAGATCGATACGGGCACAGCAATTTCCTGTATAAGTAAACGCACGTATAATGACCTCTTTAATCACTGTCGTTTAGAATCCGACAATATGGTTTTAAGATTCTATAATGAAACAATAATTAAACCACTGGGCATTATTAGGCCCACGGTGCGATATGCTGATAAAATAAAAGTTTTGGAATTATTTGTAATAGACTCCGGTACGACTACTTCGTTAATAGGTAAACAGTGGTTGACCGAATTAAAAATAAAAATCCCCGAATTTAGTTGTAACTTTGTCGCTGACAAAATTGTAAATGATAAAGTGTCAAATTTACTCGACAGATATAAGGAGCTATTCAGTGGCGGTCTGGGCCGGTACACGGGCGGGAAGGCGACGCTGGCGGTGCGGGATGGCGCGGCGCCGGTGTTCCAGCGCGCGCGGCCGCTGCCGTACGCGCTGAGCGCGCGCGTGGACGCCGAGCTGGACGCCATGCTGCGCGCGGGGGTCATCGAGCCCGTCGACCACTCCGACTGGGCCTCGCCACTGGTACCCATACCTAAACCTGACGGTACTTTGCGATTGTGCGCGGATTATAAATCTACTCTGAACCCCGTCTTAATGATCGATCGTTATCCTTTACCTAAAATTGACGACGTGTTGGTAGGGTTAAATGGTAATCGATACTTTAGCAAAATTGATTTATCTCAGGCGTACAATCAGGTGGAACTCGATGATTCTAAAACATACACGGTAATAAACACTCATCGAGGTCTATTCCGGTATAACCGATTAGTTTATGGACTGGCGTCGAGTGTAGGTATTTTTCAAAGAATTATGACGGGATTGTTAAAGGATATTCCTAGCGTCCAGGTATTTTTGGATGATGTAATAATAGGGGGTAAATCCGAAGCGGAACATTTTGACTCCCTGGAGAGGGTTTTTCAACGGTTATTGAGTCATGGATTAAAGTTGAAACAAAGTAAATGTGTATTCTTAACACAAGAAGTTACTTATCTAGGCTATGTAGTCTCTAAGGACGGGATACGAGCGGATAAGTCAAAAATAAATTCAATTCTTAAAATGGCTACCCCACAGACGGTTACCGAACTTCGTTCTTTTCTGGGGATGGTCAATTTCTTCGCGAAGTTCATACGGAACGTTAGTTCAGTATTGGCACCTTTGTATAATTTACTGCGTAAAAATGTTACTTGGAATTGGGACGGGAATTGCGAACGGTCGTTCCAGGAATTAAAGAAATTGTTAACGAGCACACATGTGCTGGCTCATTACGATCCGGATCAACCGTTGGTCCTGACTTGCGACGCGAGTCCTCGGGGCGTCGGGGCCGTGCTGGCGCAGCGGGGCGCGGGGGGGCGCGAGCGGGCAGTCGCCGAGCCTCGCGGACACTCAGTGATGCCGAGAAAAATTATTCGCAGATTCATCGCGAGGGCTTAGCAATCATTTTCGCATTAAAAAAATTTCACCAATATTTGTACGGACGTAAATTTTTATTACGCACCGATCATAAACCTTTGGTTTCAATATTCGGAGAACATAAAAATATTCCTCAAATGACGGCCAGTAGGATGCAAAGGTGGGCCGTTATATTATCCGCGTACGATTATCAGATAGAATATGTCAAAACTACGGAAAATTGCGCGGACGGGTTATCGCGGTTGCCGAAAGTGGGGCCGGCCGAAGAAGTTACCATTCCGGAGCAGACATATTTACATTTCGCTCAGGAAGCCTTACTGCTAGATTATAACGGTGTAAAATCGGAAACGGCTAAAGACGTAATGCTGAGCAGAGTTTTATCATACGTCAGGGACGGTTGGCCGGCCGAATGCGATATAGATAATCTGAAACCATATTTTAATAGAAAACAGGAACTTTATGAAGAGCTCGGATGTCTAATGTGGGGTCACAGGGTGGTGATACCGGAACGTTGGAGGACTAGGGTATTGGAGGTGATTCACGAGCCCCATATGGGCATCGTAAAGTCCAAAGCGATAGCCCGCAGCTACGTGTGGTGGCCCGGCGTGGACTCGGCCGTGGAGGCGGCGTGCCGCGCGTGCGCGGTGTGCGCGGCGCACGCGGACCTGCCGCCGCGCCACGCGCCACGCGCCTGGCCCTGGCCCGCCAGGCCCTGGACGAGGCTGCACTTAGATTACCTGGGTCCTATTGGGGGTAAATTGTACCTCGTGGTATTAGATGCCATGTCAAAATGGATTGAGGTATTTCCGGTGCCCAGTACGGCCGCTAGTTTTACGATACATATGCTATCACAACTGTGGAGCCGGTATGGATTACCTAAGCAGTTAGTTACGGACAACGGTCCACCGTTTACAAGTAAGGAATTTAAAGAACATATGTGTCGTAATTTTATCGAACATATATTCACTGCCCCGTATCACCCCGCTTCAAACGGAGCCTGTGAGAATGCGGTCAAAACAGTGAAACGAGTGATCAAAAAAGCGATATCGGAACGACAATCGGTATCGGATGCTCTAAATACCTATTTGTTGCACTACCGTAACACTGAGCATTGTTCGACAGGCGAAACGCCATCTATGCTGTTGATGAATCGTAGATTACGTACACGTTTGGACGCTCTAAAGCCTGATAGGGGGGCTAGGGTGTTGGCTGCGCAGAAAAAACAGACGGAAGCAGCGGGGGGGACGGAGAGGAAGGTAGCGACAGGGGACCCGGTGTGGTATAGACAATATTTACAAGGTGATAAATGGGTTCCAGGTACGGTTTCGAAACAAATGGGTTCAACTAATTATAAGATTATAGATAAAACCGGTAAAGAAGTACACAGACACATCGATCAGTTGAGGCGGAGGTCAGGTAGATTAAGTTCACTTGTAGGGCCGAGTGAGGATTCGACAGTGGTCGACACTATCCAGGAACCAGTGGCGATGGTCGACAAGTCGGGGGAGGACGCGGGTGTGGAGGAGGAGGAGGAAGAAGAGACATGGCATGATGCCGATCGCGAGGGCTCGCAGCTACGGAGCCCAGCCAAATCGCCCGATGCGCCGCCTGCCGCCCCTGTACCGACCCAGACTCGTCCTGATCGCCACGTGCGAAAATGTCGTGTCGACAATCCACCTAAATATAAGTACTAGGTTAAGAGTGCGCCGCTTGTATTGTAATTATGAATTAGTATATTAATACTCAGATTGGTTCGCTGTTTAGTGATTAAGTGTGGAGGGATGTAATGTAGGTAGATATAAGATTTAGTTATAAAGGCCCGACTGTGCGGGTAGTTCTGGCTCTTGCATTACATGAATATTCCGAACGGCTGTGTTTCCTTGTGCTCCTGGGATAATAGATTTCCCTAGGGATTTCCTCGAGATACCTCAGAAACCCTTCCGCAAGGTTCGGATCTCGGTGACCTCAACTAAGTAGTTAGTTATTGTTAGGTATGTTTAGCAATTTTATGTAATACTAGCGACCCGCCCCGGCTTTGCACGGGTAGTATACCTACATAAAAACCTTCCTGTTGAATTACTCTACCTATTACAAAAAATCTCATCAAAATCCGTTGCGTAGTTTTAAAGATTTAAGCGTACAAAGGGACATAGGGACAGAAAAAGTGACTTTATTTTATACTATGTAGTGATTGTCTTTCTATGTTTTTTGAAATAAAATCAAAAAGCCATACAGGCATTCCTAGCGGTTTGCTTTCATCCAAGTTTTAATAAACTCCTGAAACTCCTGAAGTTGCTTGGTGCGAAGGCGGTAATAATTGTGGCGCGCAGTGCTGCAATTTTTGCGTGTAAACATCACTATTTGTATTGCCACAATACACCAGAAAATTGGATATATCAAGGGCATGTAGATAAAATAAAACATTTGTAAGGCTAGATTTCTCCAAAACTTTTATTCGACCAGCCACCTTTGCACATTTGGGGACTATTTTACTAGTCTTAATACTTTTATATGGAGATAATTGGGTCGGTACGTCGAAGTAGTTCTTCTTTACTAGTTTTTTAGGGTTCCGTAGCCAAAATGGCAAAAACGGAACCCTTATAGATTCGTCATGTCCGTCTGTCCGTCTGTCCGTCTGTCCGTCTGTCACAGCCGATTTACTCGGAAACTATAAATGCTACAGTAACGAAATTTGGTAAGGATATGTGTTATATGAACCGCTACAGGATTATGATACTAAATTGTAAAAAAAACCATTGGGGTGGGGGCCCTCCATACATATAACTGAGGGATAGAAATTTTTTTTTTGTTGTATATAAGCGTGTGGGGTATTAATAGAAAGGTCTTTGAAAATGATATGAAGGTTTATAAATCTCATGTTTATTTAAGCAAATCGTTTTCGAGATATCAGCTCTCAAAGTCTGAAAAATGTGTCCCCCCCCTCTATTTTTTATATCGCGTAGATATAAAATTCTAAAAAAAATATATGTTATGCACATTAATAAACTCTATCAACGATTTTTGGTTTGATTAAATTATCTTCTATAGTTTTTGAGGTAGGTTGATTTAACTGTATTTTTTTATAATAAATCGATAATGGTACGGAACCCTTCGCGCGCGAGTCCGACTCGCACTTGGCCGGTTTTTAATAAACTACAAGTAATACCCTACTTCTAAAATTACGTCGTTAATACTCAAGTCTTGTTGATTTAGTCGATTTTTTTGTGGTTATGTTCTGTCCAGCTGTCTAAGTGACAAAAATAGCGCAGTTTGTGAAATTATGTAGTAGGTGAGTAAGTGACGTTCTAGTAACGCTTTACATTTACGTACTATGTAAAATTCATATTTTGAGTTATTCTAGGCGCAGACAGGGCCAAGGAACGTGTTGTAATTACCACATTACTAGTACATCGTTACAATTAAACTTTTAATAACGCTCTGAACCTGGTGAAGGTCTGAAAGCGTGCAGCGGCGTGAACGCGGTAATTTTTGCAGCGCGGTGGATGCACTTTTTGCAACAAACTTCACTCATCCGTCTTGCGCGATGCATGGGGAAAGTTGATGACAGATCGGTGCACAGCTGGCCATTGAAAATTATATTTATTACTATTTTATTTTAGACAGGCAGCTAAAGTCAATGAATACGTGCGAGGTAGTCTGGGAGTCCGTGACATAGCCGATAAGCTACAGGAAAGCAGGATGAGATGGTATGGACATGTCAAGAGAAGACCACCCGATTATGTTGGCTTTTTCTGAAAATAAATATATCTTATCTTATCTTATCTAACCAATTGCTGAACTTGTCTGTCCCCGGAAAACGTTCAAGAGGGAGGCCTAAGACTACCTGGACAAATTTGTTGCTGGCAGATATGGCTAAATGCAATGTTTCTGAAAACGATATCAAGGATAGGGTGAAGTGGAGGAGAAAAATAAAGAAGGCTGACCCCACCACCATGTGGGATACATAGCCAAGAAGAGAGAGAGAGACAGCTAAAGCTGGTACGTATGTCACTAAAAATCTAAATCATAGTTCACTTTGCACGATTTCACTGCATACACAATGTAGATGGTTTAGTTATCAAGTCTATTTTTAAACTGATTAACACACAGTTGACAACTTCAGAGAGACAACTTAATTGGTTCCAAGCTTGTACTATTATATTTGCAATGTAGTATTATGTTTGCAAGAACAGTTTTCAGTACAGTTGGTGCTTTTTTACGCATAGGTAGTGCGAGAAGTGGTTAATTTTTGGTCAGGTCGAAACTTCAGAGGGCCATCAGTAATGAAAAATTTCGTAACTTACACGTGCGGAAAGGGAATTTCTTAACTCGTGTTGATTTCAAACACTTCCTTCCATTGTGTTTTTTTCGCACTTGTATCGTGATACTAGTTACTTACGTACTTTTTTATTTGTACAAGAGACGAAATCAATTTTAGTCTTCATTTTAATTTTGTTGTGAAAATTACATTTAAAAGTTTTAACTAGCTACCTATTTTTGCTTGTGATCGTTTTTTTTACCTTATACTGTATATACAGGGTTACTTTTTCACCGGTACAATAAATTTTCCCACATATTTGGTATCGATAATAGATTACATTTATCAAATAAAATTGACATTTTTTTTTCATTTATTATTAATTTTTCCTTCCTGCAAATGCAAAATAATGGGCTTACTAATGATAAGACGTCAACGGGGTGCGGGACGCAGAGGGCGGCGGAAAGGGGTGAGCGACCTGCGCACGAGTTGGCAACATAGCAGTTACCTCAATCTAGGTGACTAGGTCACGGACGGTCAGTCTCACGGTTGACGTAGGTATGTGCGCGCGCGCCGCATCGTACTACCTTCAGTCGGAAATTGCTCATACGAAATGGTTCGTAGTTATTTTCTCATTGGGGAAAATACAGTGGCAGCCCAGCGGCTATACGCTGAAGAAAGTGTGCCCTGTCTGGAAAATGCCAGTGTTATAGCTATGGCCAGCCAGGTCAACAGATTTGACCCCGTGTGACTGTTTTTGTGGGGTGAGGGTAGGCCCAAAATTTAAAAGACTTAAAAAATCTAATAATAAGTGCATTTGATGAACATAAAAGTGAGAACTACAGACTTGTGTTGGGAAATATCGAAGGAAACATTCAAAAACGGGCAAGAGTGTGTTTAGATAACCACGGCCAACATTTTGAACACTTACTTAAGTATGTGAATTAATTAATTAGTATGAGAAATGGACTCCATTAATCAGATATGTTTTTTTTATTCCAATCATTGTGCATAAAGTTGACTTCAAGTGTTTAAATTAAATACGCCTCAATGAAGAAAGTTTCTGTCCTTAGTGCAAGTATGAAGGAAGATTTGGGATCAAGTAAGATTTTTTTGCCAAGTCATAATCATAAGTTGATTATCACCGCCGCTTTTCTAAGCCGCCATGCCACGTGCGATGACGTTGTAAACAAACAGTTGCCAGTTCGTGTGTTTTGCTAGTTATGTACATTGATAATGCGTAGTAAGTTTTCCGTGCGGTGACGGAGTAAGAATACAAAAATCACCGCCCCTCTCTTCCCGTGGGTGTCGTAGGAGTCGACTAAGGGAAATACTGAGTATCCAGCTTCTCAGCCGGTGGTAGGGTATTTTTACTAGTACCCGCCTGGTTGGCTACCACCGTACATTCGGTGTAAACGCCCGTGAAATGACTTACCTTCGTGTTTGCCATGTTTCGGGGTCAGCCGGTGTATTTACCAGCATCTAGCGGGCCAGCAAGGCGGTGGCAACTAACAGGTTACTGATTGTCTCCTGTTCGTTGCCGCCGCGATTTGGGCTCTACTTTTCACTTACGATCAGGTGGAGTGGAGCCACTTTGTTGTGCCAACGTTATTTTTATTGGGTCGGCAACGCGCATGTGACACCCTGAGGTTGCAGGCGCCCATAGGCTACGGTGACTGCTTTCCATCAGGCGGGCCGTATGCTTGTTTGCCACCGACGTGGTATAAAAAATAAAAAAAAATAAAAAAATGCGTCCAATTTTCTTATTAGGTTTGCGGATAAGTTCAAACATCGGTATTTTAGTTTTTTTGTTCTAAAGGGGTAGTAACAAAAAATGCTAGTATTCTGTAACTTGGACTACTATTACGTATGTTGATTTTTTGTACTGGTGAAAAAGTAACCCTGTATATGTAAACAACTACCTAGTAAGATCTGGATAGTATCGCCGACGGTAACTGCATACCATCACTCGGGCCGTATGCTTGCCAAACAAGCGTTGCGAAATTAAAAAAAACTGTCATCGTCTGTTTGAAAATGCGAGCTACAATTAAACTCCCTAAATCAGGTATACCTACGATTTTTGTTACATTGCTATATTTTATCGACAATGGATTTCATTGCACGACAATAGGCAGAAATGTAAATAAAATTAGATGTGTTTTTATACAGTTTTCTTGTCCTCCAGTGTAGAGTGGCGACTTCACGACACGAGCTAATTTATGGAAAGCCCGGAACTTGCGCGTACACTTCAGGTGCCGCCAGTGTATTGATGAAATTCTAGACGTTACACTTTCGGACGATAAAAATGGAGTTGATAACTTGCCTACGAGTATGGATTCGTTTGGGACATTTCTTTGAATGTAAAAGCAACATACCTACCTACTCGTTTATGCCCACAACACGATTTTTTTTAAATACTTGTTTGAGTTGAAATTGTTGTTGGTAATTGATTTTGGATAATTATTCTACTACTGGATTGTGGTTTGATCGATAACTCAGTCATTCTCGTTAAAGTGATATTCTCCCAGTTTTTTTTTAATATGTAGGTATTTTTTGAGGTTTTCTTACTTCTGTTATTGTTTATCGTGTCAGTATTTTTAACCTTCTCGGCGGCATGTGAAAGTCAATAACTGTCACTTAGACGCCATACTGTCAATGTGTCAAAATTGAATTTGTCTGTATTGCTCTGTGGCCTGTTACTTATATATCGGTCTTGGGCGTCAATATGTCAGTAATTTGGGAAGTCAATAGCGTATGGGAAAAGTTCGTTTTCTAAGTTGACTTTTGAATATCACGCATCAAAAACACTTAACTTGACTTGACTTTAATAGTACACTTTACAAAAAAAAAACCGGTGTTATTAGTGAAATAATAGTCACGAGACGTAAATAAAATAATTATAATTTGGTATATTATTATTTATCTATTAATTTATACACCAGTTGGCACCCGTTAATAGTAATAAACCTGATAGCGTCCAACTATTAATTGTCGCGGTGCCAACATTTGAAAATGATCTGAAATTCAGATCCAATCTTCCATAACTGAGGCGTAAACTCTATCGTAGATTCTAAATTGATATGTCATAATACGGTTCTCTAAATCATCTCCGAAAATTGTTTGTACGAATATTACATCGCAACCAATTTTACGCATAAAGTCATTTCGCCGAAAGATCATGTTCCAATTGAATCTTTTGAAATCGTTTCATTTCCCAACTAAATGGTTGGCAATTCTATCTTTGGGCTTGGTTTTTAATTGGAACTTTTTATAATACATATTTTCATGTGGTTTATGGTTTAGCTGGCATTTAGTTAACTAAATAATGACCAATGTTTTTGGGTATAGTTTGGGGTGAATTTTATATAGGTATGTTTATGTTTTTTTAATAACCGCGTACACGGGGTTTTATATTAATATTGATAAACAATTCTAAATAGTAATTTAGATGAAACTGATGAGGGAACGCAATGCCGAGGGAATAACAAAAGAGTCGGTTCTGGCACTCGCCGGCCGCTGCCTCGGCACGTTCGCTTCGCTCGCTCGGCTTGTGCGCTGTATGGTCGCAGTTTCACCTAACACTCCTCCTCGCTTCGCTCGTCGTCGTACCTAACAGGACTCTGTAAAATTTTTTTTTAACGGTATTTTTTGTAGGCAAGTTCAGAAACATGCTAAACAACAACAACAACAGCGGGTAAAGTGCTGGTTAGTTAGTTTCTTAGAGGAGTCAGAAATCTGCATAATTATATTTTCTGACTATGGTTCTTTTTAACTAATTAGCTTCATATTTGTCTAAGACAAGTACATGAGCAATCATAATTTTAAAGAACGGTTTAAATGTGTATTTTTTACTTAGTTCAAACACTGGTGAAACGTTAATCGTGTAATAGTTGTTCAGTGGCGTAGCTAGGGGGGGGGGGGGGGGGAGGGCAGGGGGGGGGCTCGTGCCCCGGGCGCCAAATCAGAGGGGGCGCCAAATCGGCCAAAATGTTTGATATACTTTTGCATAATTTATACATAAGAAAAATTAAAATTCATAAAATGCTAGACGTGTACATTTTCCCCGGGCGTCAAATTAAAAGAGGCGCCAAATCGGCAAAATATTTTGATTTCCTTGTGCATAATTTACATATGAAGAAAATCTGTAGGTATGCATACATTTTAGAAAGGTACATTTTCCCACCCTTTGGCGCCCGCGACAAATCAGGGTGGCACCAAATCGGCCAATATTTTTGATTTCCTTGTGCATAATCAATGAAAACATAAAGAAAATCTTTATGCGTAATTAAAAAAAATGCTAGATTGGTACATATTCCACGGGCGCAATATCAGGGGGGGGGGGGGGGGCGCTTCAAACCAGCCAATTTTTTTTATTTCCTTCTGCAACACATAAAGAAATCAAAAATGTTTGCAGAAAGGTCAATTTTAAAACTTTATTTCAGAAAGTCCGTAGGTAGGTGCTGTATTTTTTGTCGTTTTCTTTACATTTTTTTCTCTTAACCGCGTAATACCTTATTTGCAGAATTTTTAGTACCTACCAAAAGTATGGAAATGTAGTAACTTATTAGCTTCGAACAAAGGCTATATTCGGACTTTCATATACATGGATTACAAGGTTTTTTTAAAGTTACTCTTAATTTAGACCCCACAGAATTTTTTAAAGATTATCGGAGCAGCAATGTAGGTACGAACATTTGTTATTGTTGATTTGTCAGTTATGTCATCTGCTTTTGAAATTAGCTGTCAACGAGTGCTTAACTCGCGTATGTTGCTTTACATTGCGCGCGCCGAATTATTTTGTATGGAAAATTTTGTTACTCTGATTTTAAGTAAAAGTTATTTGAATGTACTTATTATGTCGTAAACTAACACCCCTTAAGAGCTTCGCCCGTATTAGACTGTATATGCGACCTTTGATTGTAGGGGATGATTTTTTTTATGGTAAGCACCCCTAATGGCTTCTATTAGATATTTTTACCAACTTTCAGCTTCTTATGTTTGACAGTTTCTAACGTACGTCGCTTATACGGTTTTCAGAAAATAACGTTTTTAGGATTCCGTAGCCAAAATATCAAAAACGGTACCCTTATAGTTTCGCCATGTCCGTCCGTCCGCAGCATAGTTCAGTGGCCGTTAATACTACAAATCTGCAATTTGGTACAGGTATACCTACGTATAAATCATTCCAACAAAAAAGTACAATAAAAAGTAGAAAACAAAAATTTTTCGGGTACGTCCCCAATTGGTGAGGTGGAAATGTTTTTTTTTTGTTTGCTGTAATTGTATAGTTATCATTGAATAGGTCTCTTAAAAAGAATAAGGATCTTGAAAGAATGTTTTTTTCTAAAGTCAGTGTTTTCGGAGATAATCGCTCCAGAAGAAAAAAAAATTGTGTCCTCCCCCCTCTAACTTTTGATCCGTAGGTCCAAAAAATATGAATCACTGTGCGTGGGTAGGCCCCCCACAAGGTGGACCGATGACCTGGTGAAGGTCGCAGGAGTCCGCTGGATGCGGGTGGCGCAGGACCGGTCATTGTGGCAATCTTTGGGGGAGGCCTATGTTCAGCAGTGGACGTCTTTCGGCTGATATGATGATGATGATGATGATGTGCTTATAGAATACTTTAAAATAAAAATATTTCGAACATAATCTGCTCAGCCGTTTTTGAATAACTACGTAACCCCACACTGAGCATGGCCCGAGATCGTTTTTTTTAATTATTAGTCCGTATTCTATTAACTAAGGCCCATCTGTACAGAAAATATTAATATCACTTGTTTAAAAAAAGAAGGAAATAAAAGGAATCGAAAAGTTCAAACTTTGTTTTACAGGTACTATAGATTTTTCATATGAGGCGAAAAATAAAAAGGGTTAAATTTTAATGTTTTTGTGTCAAAATATCTACGACAATCTGAATTATTATGTAGCCAATTTGTTAGTCTGTTTGGAAGAATAATTAAGTCATGAACAATACCACTATAAGTATTCTTGAAATATTTTAATTATCATCAAATTTTTGACATTTAATTGAAATATTAACATTGGGACACATTTGCACCTAAGTGTATATAGGCATATTGTACATTCTAACAAGACATTTAATGATGTACTTACATTGTACACAAACTTCTGATTTCTAAATTAGTTTTCTTATCAATCTTTCACGTTAGTTTTATATAGATAAAATCACTGCTGGGCATCTAAAGTCACTAAATTTAATGTCTTGTTAGAATGTAGTACAGTACACAGTATGCCTATCCTAAAAGTGAGCCATTTCACGGAACTCTTAAATGGCTCACTTTTAGGATTACGTTCCATTTTTTCCAATATTCAACCTACTAGGCAGGAAAAAAAAGGTACTAACTAGGAACCCTTTAAGTTCAGTTAAGGGGGGGGGGGCGCAAATTTGGCGCCTGCCCCGGGCGCCTTTTACCCTAGCTACGCCCCTGTAGTTGTTAGGCCTAGTGAAAGGTTTGACAAATGATCAGTATGCTAAAAGTCTTGTGTCATTACAATAATCCGTTTTATAATAATTCTGCCAAATGAAACGTTGTTATACAAAAATTTGCTAATTGTTGGTTGTCAAAGTGAACCATCGGCGAAATGTTGGTTGGCAAATGAAATTCGGACAAAAAAAGTTCGGAGAAAAGGCAGAACCCCTCATAATACCTACTGAAAGACCGACCTCCTGGTGACACCAGTAAATAAATAAATATCTTGGGACATCTCACACAAATCGACCTAGTCCCACGGTAAGCTCAATTAAGGCTTGTGATGTGGGTACCAAGCGACGATATATATAATAGATAGATACGTATACGAGTAGATACTTAACTTAAAGAGGTGCCAAATGATTTTTTAAGGTGCGTTCAAACTAAAAGAGCATTCGCTGTTCTAACCTCCCACTCTACGAAATTCGATCGGTACACAAAACGTGATTGGATGATTTCGTAGAACGGGCGCTAGAACAGCGAATGCTCTTTTGGTTTAAGCGCACCTTTAAGCGAATGCTTTTGGATGTTGGATTGTTACACATAATACAGTAGAATCAATTTACAGTCTACGGCTGTTTGAACTGCATGAAACTATTGTGTAACAGTGGAGACTGATTTTATGATGGTTACGATGGATGTTAATATAGAAAGACATTAGCGTAATGTATTGAAGAGGGATGTCACTATTCAACGAAATTTCCGGACCGTTTTTGAGGCTATTTAGTATAGCAGCTTCCATGTTTTATTTGTTCGTAGTTTACAGTTAAAACTCCGTTCTGTAAACAATTACTCGTCGGTCTGCAAAAGATTTTCCTTATAATCTGCGACAAGAAATACTTATATAACTCAGGAAGCGGACTCGACTTATTTGAATGTATGATGTTGTCTTGTCTAGTCTGGTAGACAACGCGTGTTTTGTTGAGCAAGGTCAGGAACACGGGCGCGCAGGCGCGATACATACAGAAACACACTTTAATAACGAATTCATATCATTGAATTTAATGAGACACTATAAAAAACTGTCATCACGCTTAGCAACGTTGTATGTCAGTAATGAGTCAGATTAGAACTAGAGATGTATGTATAGTCCATTTCTAATACGATGGTCCGATGCCGTTCGAAACATTGCCGGAACCAATTAAATGGTTCTCTACTAATTGGCACGTGTCGTACACCGATGTATGCAAAAAAATATCACGCTACAAAAGGGTCTAGCCAGGTATCTTTTGCTATTGTTGACGCCTTTGTCAAGTGGAATCGGGCCTTCGTATTTGAAATGGACTTTACAACTTGCCGGAACATTCTCAAAATTACGGGGATATGCCCTGAAATTTCTGAGAATTTTCATGAGAATTTAAAAATAAGTTCTCATTGAGAATGTTTCCATGAGAACTTATAAAAAAGTGTTATGAAGAATACAGTAAGTATTTCACAATTGAGTAAACAAGGCATAAAATATACCTTAAAAGGCTTGTATATTAAACGGTTTTGGCATGACTAGATTGCTTGTAAAATTTAAATTTCCGAGAACATTATCCATAGAAGTTTCGCAACTTATGAAACTTCTTTTCGGTACATTGCTAGTCAGAACTGAAATGCGAGCTTTATTCTGAGTAGGTATTTTACTATTTGTAACTTAATGAGAATAATGAGCATTTTGATGTAAATTTGATTTGATTTGATGAGCAGACATAGAAGTCACGGTGGCACGAACAACATTTTGCTAGGGACTTCCACTAGATATTATTTTATCGATAAGTTATTTATTCTCATGACAGAAGTAAGGTTGCGACCTTTCTATCTAAATTAGACTTAGTAGTAAAGCATTCGAGAATGAAACTAATTTTGGATGGTAATTGATCAATAGTTATTTGTTATACAAGGGTGCAAAGTTGTATTTTACCCGCGAGTATGAAATTTATTTTTATTAATAATTTTTTATTAATAATTGTTTTAACATACGAGAAGTAAAATACATTTGCACCCGTGTGTAACACAAAACTTTTCCCCTCACTATAGCGAGGAAACTCAAAAAAGGTAATTATTTGTTCACATTAGAATCATCATCGGGTTAGTGATAATATTTTTTTCAAATGCATCATGTATTTAATGCAAGATTTTGTCGCAGTGAACTTAGCACGAAAAAGTAAACGCAGCACGATTTTAACACATTCCTGTAGTTGCACACCAACGCCAATGCATTATTAAATCATTCTCATTCATTATTTTTACAAAATTATAACAGAACACTCTGAAAGTTGTTTAGTTTACTATTTTTATGCGTGTTCGAGTCGGTAAATAAAGATTATAACCTATAATATTCATTGACAATGTTGACGTTGACATTTTCTGCGTTTTGTGATTGCATCTAGTCATCTTATCATCATTCACTAAAACAATTGTTACTTATGGAATTTTAGGATTTATGTGTTAAAATCATCATATTATATAAAGGTTTGTATTTTACACTAAATTCTCAAACAAATTATTCAATTATCATTAATATGGAACGATTTCCTTGAGCATTTTACGTTTTGTTATCTGTTAACGAATGCTACTTCGCGCTACGCTCCAAGGTCATTACTTTGCCACACAAGTGAATAATATGCGTTTTTACACGTTCGTATTAAAGGGTAAACGAGCACTTTACGAGCTAGTGAGAGGAAAAAATTAAAACATACTTAGTTGTCAAAGGTGATTTTTATTAGAATTGTATAAGTCCTAAAAAATACATAGACAGCATTCATCATCATCATCATTATCAGCGTATGATAGTCCACTGCTGGTCGAAGACCTCTCCTATTAACTATGAGTATAAACGCATTAGGAGGTAACTACCCATAATCGTCACGCTGGGCAAGCGGATTGGCGATCGCAGTAATGTGTCCACTATGATGACGCTGCTGCCCATCATCAATCTTTTATCAAATAATGGTTAGTGACACTTCAAACCAGAACCATAGATAGCATTGTTGGGTAGTAACCCAGCATATTTTTGTTATTTTCTATTTATTCGCTGAAATTATCAGCTAATATGAAATGAGTATTTACTTATCGATGAATTTAATACCGAAAGTCTCTAGTTAATTGACGTTATGCCACCGCGACTTCAATACCTGATAATGAGTTTAGGTTGTCACCTGACGATTTCTGTGTTTAGGTTTAGTCTGTGTGTAGTTAAGCGTGTGTGATTTTCCGTTCCATAGCACGCCTATTTTATTAGCAATGAGTTCTTGTTTTGTTTACAGCTAGTTTGGAAGATTAGTTGACCAAGCTTCCGCTAGCCGCTAGGCAAAGCAAGCGCTGTCTCTGATAAATATGGTCGCGTTTATGGATAAAAAGTATGTTGCGCATAGTTGCATAATAGTGTTTGTGTTGTATAATAATTGTATCCTGTTTTTACTTTTTGTCTTTGTTAGCTTTTAGTATTTATTTTGCTCTCTGTTTTGTGTGTTATCTGTCGTAGCATCACCAAATGGGCCCTACGGAAGACCAGCGCTGGCCTTCGGGCTAGCACTACCCTGAGTCCATTTCGTGACGCACCAACTATTCTATTCTTAGTTAATTATTTTATTTATACTGTCACGTGTCATTAATAAATATAATAATAATATTATTATTTTACGAAAGTTTCTCAAGTCGGGTCATTGACCCAAGCTGCTATACGATGAATGACAAACAAGGAAGCTGTATATTGAAGCCATATTCAGTAGTTCACCTGCAGACGATCCGCTGACCGCACAGCTCATGTTCCACGCACATATACATACAATGTTTACGGATATCATGTCGCTATGTAACTAAGTGGTGTGGTGACGGCAGTAAGAATACATTTGTCACCACCCCAACTCCTTCTGCGGGTGTCGTAAGAGTCGACTAAGGGATTGAAGTGTCACTGACCACTATTTGATAAAAGATTGATGATGGGCAGCAGCGTCATCATAGTGGACACATTACTGCGATCGCCAATCCGCTTGCCCAGCGTGGCGATTATGGGCATTTACCTCCTAATGCGTCTCTACGCATAGTTAATAGGAGAGGCCTACGTCCTGCAGTGGACTATCATAGGCTGATGATGGTGATGATGTAACTCATATCTGCGCATACGCTTCGGCATAGATTTTACCCAAGTGAGTCCAAAAACTCGAATCGAGCATCTGGATGCTTAGCCAAGTTGTCGATCGCTAACGCTTACTAGCGTATCGTAGTTTTCCCTCTCTGTCACTCTTTCATATTAGTGCGACAAAGACCGTTAGCTGCCTTTCGTTTACGATTGATGATTAAGCGTTAGCGATTGGCAACTAGTCTAAGCACCAAGGTCTGCTTCGCTACATTTATATTTTGTGGCGAAGGGGCATTCAAGTTCTGCGCAAACGCTTCGACATAGACCTTTACCCAGTGACTAGTTTCGCGACCTTGCGGACGGCGGGTCAGTGACCCCGCGGGGTTTCCTCGTCCTGGGACAATCTAGAACGTTCCTAGACGAAGCAAGGACATTTCTGCTATTATACTATTTTAAACTAAAAAATTTTAGCCAGAGTCATTCATACTAAAATTATATTTCATGCTGGTTACTCACGTTTTTAAGTCCACAAATGTTCGACATGTTATACAGGGTGTTCGTGTTGATTTGCATTAAATTGGAGATACTTGGGACATTAATAAAAGTTGCTTGGTATAATTATCAGCTTTTGTTAAATTCGGAAAAAAAAAATTTTACGTTTTCATACATAATAAAATGAAATAGTAAGTGTGAGAGAACCTTAAGAATAACATTAAAGTTAATCTCAGGTGACTGACGGCACATGTCAAAATAAGTAACTTTTTAAATTGGTGTAAGGTAAGTAAGTTTTTTAAATTGGTGAAAAATTGTGGTAATACCTATTTGGGAGGATTTTTATTTTGCTGTAGTTTTTTGAAATTTTCCAAAGTCGGATATTTCATATTTTTTCTACTCAGAATCGCAAGCTCTTTCAGAAAAAAGTGTCCCAAGAATTCCATACATTTTTTGTCTTCCGCAGAGTTACGGTCGAAGAAAGTGTATGAAAAATAGTACCTCAATGGAATTTTTTTTGGGACACTTATATTTCTATCAGGATCAAAAGAGCTCGTGATTCTGAGTAGAAAAAATGGAAAAAGTCCAAATTTGGAAATTAAAAAAAAACTAAAACAAAATTTTGTATTCATATTAGGAAAAGTGGTTGAAAAAGGTTTTCAAAAGCCCGAGAATCCATGAAAACAGCGTTTCCCAAAATATGCAGCAGCTACCTAGGTATTCAGTTAGCAAACACGAAAAATCTTCACACGTGCATGTCGTGCATGTCCCGAAAAGTGAAAGAAATAAAAAGTGAGCTCAAGCAAGCAGTAAAATAAAGACACGGCGTTAAGGGAGCTCTTGACATAGTTTTCTGGAGGGCCGCCACAGATCACTTACCAGAAAATCGTGAACATCGTGAGGAAACCTGTATAAATCAGCGGAGAAATTCAAAGGTGTGTGTGAAATGCCCAACAAGTACTGGGCCAGCGTTGTGACCACGCGAAATAGGCACATTTGATGTCGAGTTGCGGAAAAATGGCCAGAATACAATACAATACTAGAAAAGTCACCATCAACTGTGAATAGAAATAATTTTAAAGTATCAAACCTTCAAGAAAAGAGCGTACTCCCACCTTAAAGGCCGGCAACGCATTTGCGACGACTCTGGTGTTGCGGGTGTCCATGGGCGACGTTAATCGCTTTCCATCAGGCGATTCGTCTGTTCGTTTGCCACCTATAGCATAAAAAAAAATCGTAAGACATGGGTCGATTGCAAGCAATTGTACATAGTTAAGGGCCTTTCATAAATTATAAATATTTATATCAAAGAATTCGGTAACAAGTAAATACATATGATGGTGTTAGAGGATCGAAATTATAAATTTTGCAACTTTTACAACTTTACAACTTTTACAACTGTTTGCCCACATTGGCGTAGAAATATCATTGCAAATTTTACACTACACAATTTTATCGTTTATGTCAAAATTAAAATGCTTAAACAACGAAACAATTTAATAAAAAACTATTTTTAACGCTATATTTTTTGTATTATGAAATAAAGTTTTGTGTCGCAACTTTTAGCAGTGAAAAAAGAAGATAATTTCAAATTTTCCATAAGAGATGAGCAATACACACCTAAATCTTTCTTTGCCGCTTTTTCTACTCCCAATAGTTGTTGGATAAAGTATACCGTATAGTTTGTATGACTAAATTTAGTAACAATTGTTTGTTGAATTAGCTTGTACTTTTGCACGAATTAAATGTTGTACCGCCTTTATGGCAAGCGACAAAGCGGGACGTATTTGAGTATTTTCACTTGTAGGGACACCAATGAAATGAAAAAAAACTTCAATTTTAGTCAGGTTTACAACAACAATAAGCACTACATTTCAATAAGTCTATAAAATATAAGCGAACCTGCAATTATGGTGTTTTTTTTTTTATCTCGCGTTAATTGGGTGTGGGTGTCTCTAAAATAACGCTTAATTTGTGTATTTGAAATGGTTATGCAAAGTGAGTAATCTATGGCCGTGATATAGGGCTCGTTAGGACTGTAAATTGTGATGTTCCCCTTCTGTGTAAAGTACGAGAGCTCATCCTAAATATACTATCATAACTTCATTACCTAATAAATAATAATTAAAGTGAATAGAAAATGAAATATACTCATGCATATCTCAGAGATAATAATAACTGTCAGCCTCCTAGTCTACAAAGCTGGAGGTTCCGGGTTCAAATCCCAGAGAGGGCATTCTTTGTGTATTTATTTATCACAAATATTTTGTTCCTTGGTCGTGGCTGTCTATACATTTAAGTATATGTATCTGTCTATTATACATATAATATATATCGTCGCTTGATACCCACATCACAAGCCTTAATTGAGCTTACCGTGGGACTAGGTCGATTTGTGTAAGATGTCTCAAGATATTTATTTATTTATTCGACTGTTATACCTATGACCAATCTCTAAGGTAGCTGGAAAAAAAGATGACGCCAGTGAATAAAAATCGCATTAATGCAAATCAAGATCAACTTGTATTTGTTGAAAACAAGTCGATTAAAGTACGAGCCATAAATTGGAATGGCATCATAGTGCATCGAAGTGCAGCGGGTGACCTTGATGGGTAATCGAGAATTTACGAGTATGCACGAGTACCTACCTATACCAATCGTGAGTAGAATCCAAAAAAATGTAAACAAATATGGCTGACTTTTCATAGCATTTGACGTCTTTGACACATCGCGAAACACGGGTACCTATATTTTTATTTTGAAACTAATAAAGGTCAATAATTTTAACTAACAATGTATGTGAACTCAAAGGTTTAAGATTTTAAGTTGGTGATAAAGCCAAGATTGTGTACTAAAAGTGCGTGATTAATGATTATAGAATATTGCAAGTTTTTAGCTTTGTTTACTTTTTTTTGGATTCTACTGACGAATGGCATACCTGGGGCTTATTTCTCGAAAACTTGCAACTTGTAATACAAGCGGAAGTCCTTATCTAATTAATAGTGTTAAAAAGAGACTTCCACTTATAATACTAGTTACAAGCGTTCGAGAATAGTAAATTACGACACAAGTACGACACAATCGATACGAGTTACGAATTTCGTTTTTGCACGTGTCTCCTTCGACATTTTTTAGTACAGATGGCCCTCCGAAGTTTCGACCTGACAAAAAATTTACCACTTCGCGCACTAGCGCGTAAAAAATTACCATCTGTACTGAAATATTACATTACGACACGAGTGCGAAAAACATGAAATTCTAAACGAGTGGGGATGTTTTAAAACACGATCGAAGGGAGTGTTTTCAATGGACACGAGTTACGAATTTCCTTTTTGCACGTGTCTCGTACGACGTTTTTAGTACAGATTACTCTCCGAAGTTTTGAACTTCGGAGCTTCCACTTCTCGCACTAGAGCCTAAAAAGTACACCATCTGTACTAAAAGCGCTTTTTTCGTAATCTACTGTCGGACGGAACAAAAATGCGCGGGAGTGGCACGTCTGCGGCTCTACAATCGTAAATTGGAGACTATTCGCCAAGGACACCCGATGAACTTCGATGCACTAAGATGCCATTCTTTTATGACTTCGATAATTTTAGATAAATCCAAGCTGGTCGCGATTTGCATTAAAAATTAATTTATGTTAATAGCCAATGACGTCTAAAGTGCATCTAAAAAATTACCAAAACATTGAGGTAGGTAATGGTACGGTCGCCATCAGCGGACCTGCCGCTAAAAACGAAATTCGAAAATTTCGAGGATTTGTCTCTCTCACTCTAATGACGCCTTCGTTTGAGTGACAGAGAAAAATCCCCGAAATCTACGGATTTCGATTTTCGCGTATGCCAGGATGCTTAGCCAAGTTGCCAATCGCTAACGCTTAATCATCAATCGTAAACGAAAGGCAGCTGTCTTTGTCGAACTAATATGAAAGAGTGACAGAGAGGGAAAACTACGATACGCTACTAAGCGTTAGCGATTGGCAACTTGGCTAAGCATCCTGAAGTCCGAATCGTCTCTAGCAAAAAACAACACTCGAACACCTTTTAGATTATTTAATGAGGACTAATCGCTGATATTCGAAGCACATCCATCACTACCTGTCCGTTTTATCGATTATTTATTGTAGCTTAGATTTATTATTGACAAAGTGTTTAATGTATGACATATGGTACGAGTATCTTCCTTTTGTATTTTTGTATTATACTCATTTTAATAATCATTGCTATCTTTAATGAATTTTAATTAGACATTGCATCATCATCAGCCTATGTTAGTCCACTGCTGGACTTAGGCCTCTCCTATTAACTATGCGTATAGACGCATTAGGAGGTAAATGCCCATAATCGTCACGCTGGGCAAGCGGATTGACGATCGCAGTAATGTGTCCACTATGATGACGCTGCTGCCCATCATCAATCTTGTAGAATAGTCAGCGACACTTCAATCCCTTAGTTGATTCTTACGACACCCGCAGGAGGAGTTGGGGTGGTGACAAATGTATTCTTACTGCCGTCACCACACGGCGGACATTGCACATTGATTTAGAATTTAGTACCTATTGTGTATTAATCATAGTGTTCATGACTGATATTTGCACGCTTGCACGCAAGCTAGATACATGTTTTTCAATATAATGTAACATCATACTTTACTGTGCCTATGCACATAAATATTTTGATTTTGATTTTGTTTTTTTTTTTTGATACCTACACCGAAATAGTACATTAAGATAGACGTGCGAAACGAGTGGAGCTAAATTAAAACACCACCGAAGTGTTTTAAATCGGCACGAGTTACGAATTTCCTATGCGCACGTGTATCGTACGACGTTTTTCAGTACAGATGGCCCTCCGAAGTTTCGACCTGACAAAAAATTTACCACTTCGCGCAATAGCGCGTAAAAAATTACCATCTGTACTGAAATAGTACATTACGACACGAGTGCGAAAAACATGAAATTTTAAACGAGTGGCGATGTTTTAAAACACGATCGAAGGGAGTGTTTTCAATGGACACGAGTTACGAATTTCCTTTTTGCACGTGTCTCGTACGACGTTTTTTAGTACAGATTACTCTCCGAAATTTTGAACCTTACGTAAAATGAGTCACTTCTCGCACTAGCGCGTAAAAAAGTACCATCTGTCTGTAGGTACTGAACACAGGGCACAAAGCGGCACTTTTCTGTTCTAGGACTTAATAATGCCGCCAGCCATAAAAATAATAAATCAATAGTACGTTTATCACAATCGATTACGATTTCTTCGATTCGGTTTTTTAGTTCATTGTAAATTTTATCTAAATTAAATTAAAAGTTTTATTTAAAAATGAGTAAAAATTGCTACATCACAGAGGGTACAACTTATCTTAACTAATCTTAACAATATCCTAAAATAAAATAATATTATAAATTAAACTACTTAAAACTTATTCTAAAATAAATTGTAAAATTGTAAATTCATAAGAAGTGTAAAGCGTTAGGTACGTTTTAATTATTTTTTATTACTATCTGTTTTTATTGGTAGCGGACGTAATACTGTTAAATATAAATAAGCACTCACTACCTGAAATATAATAATAGCCTAACATTATCAATACAAGGAAACAGACACCCAGATTAAAGCTAATTAAATTTAAATAATAAATCACACATTTACGAGTATTAATCTGGAAAGCTATTATTTCGTTTATTACATACCTACGAGTTAACTTTTTAGGGTTCAGCAGGCCTTGCCAAGATACCATTCTGCAATCGTATACGATAAGCGATAAGTTACGTGACCTGTATGCTTAGCACATGATTGGCGCGACAGTATCTCGCCGCGAGATAGTCTATCCGTCCTTATTTTGTTAATATAGTTAGTGAAGGACGGGAGATCTATCTCGCGGCGACGTACTGTCGCACCAATCATGTGCTAAGCCTGCAGGATGCTTAGCCAAGTTGCCAATCGCTAACGCTTAGTAGCGTATCGTAGTTTTCCCTCTCTGTCACTCTTTCATATTAGTGCGACAAAGACAGTTAGCCTTTCGTTTACGATCGGCGATTAAGCGTTAGCGATTGGCAACTTGTCTAAGCACCCTGTCATTCTCATACATTTATGACTTAGGTATCGCTTAATTTTTTTTACCTAATCATACAAAATAATATTTATTTCGTTACCTCTTATAGAAAATAAGTTATGTTTGATTTTGTTCAAGCAGGAATTTGACCCCAATTTGAATGGGCAAAAATTGGAAATTAAAAGATGAAAAACACTGGTAGTGGTCCAGCACTTCTGCGACCATAAGGTATATCTTTATTTTTTTCTATTTAAATGGAAATTCATGCGGCACACTTTTTAGTTTAAATCTGTTGAAATGGGATGACCTTTCTGCTTTGTCAGCCTCCGTAGCCTAGTTGGTAGTGATCTGCAGCCTACGAAGCTGGAGGTTCCGGGTTCGAATCCCAGCGAGCGCATTAGATATTTGAGTATTTATTTATCACAAATATATGTTCCTTGGTCATGGCTGTGTATGTAAATATTTAAGTTTCTATCTAATATATATAATTATCCCACATCACCAGCCCTAATAATTGAGCTTACCGTGGGACTAGGTCGATTTGTGTAAGATGTAGATATTATTTCCTTTATTTAACTTTTCTTAGGCTAGGTATTTTATAAATTGAATATAAAATTAAAATACAACATAGAAAAACAATGCAAAATATAAACATTTTACAAAAAACCTAACCTAGGGTGCTACCGGCAACGGGGCGGGCCCAAGCTGCCGGTGGTTAAGGTCGCAGAGAGAGGAACTGACGGACTATCCGCGCCGTGTCCAGGATTACCGCCTTCTGTATCTGACCCTTGATCCAACCATCTAGCGAGAGACTCTTCGCTATTAAACCGTTCGCTGTAACGACTATCGGGACTATGATCGTCGTGTCAACATCCCACATGGCGGTTATCTCGTGGGCCAAGTCTAGGTACCTTTATGTCGATATTTATTATTATGCTACAATTCTTTTGCTTGTTCAACTTGAAAGAACCTTCAACGCGCGAGCTACTCGCACGCTACACCGCAGTACTCGTACTCGACGTACTCGCACGTTTTTTTTTTGGTCTACAACATATTGGTCGCGGAATGCACATTCACTGTGAACTTCCTTGATATTGACTGAAGGCCGCTTGTGACCGTTGACTTTAAGTGGCAACACTGAACTCGGTTTAAGGTTACGGTTCCGTCGGGTTCACTTGTATCGTGTATTTTTTTGTTTTTTTTTATTCAGAATAGGTAGACGTTAGACCACGATCTGCTGGTAAGTGATGATTATTGTTTATTTATTGAAAGTACATACATAATTTCAGTTTCAATCAGCACGTACAGAATAAACCTTACTATGCTAATTTGTACAAGCTATAATTATTTCTAATGTCATTTCTAATGTAAATTATTACGATAATCAATATTAAATATTACTATCATGTACATGTATTTTACGTCACAACAAATACTGAGCAGAAATTATAATAAAAGACAATCATAAAATAATATTCGATTAGGATTATATTAACTAGCTAATTGAGCTCTGCACAACATGCTTTCATTATTGTCTTTTATAAGCTTTTATACAATAAGTGATAATTAATAAGTAAATACATATTGTGGGACAATGTTAGAGAAACCAACCTAGTCCCACGGTAAGCTCGATTAAGGCTTGTATTGTGGGTACTAAGCGACGGTATGTATAATAATTAGGATGACCAAAAATTAACCAGTGAGGTTTTGGAAAGTGGAATAACCCAGTTAGAGGTTTTTTAGACATTAATTAACGTTTAAGAATAGTACATTACGACACAAGTGCGAAAAACAAGAAATCCGAATTTCCTTTTTGCACGTGTCTCGTACGACGTTTTTTAGTACAGATGGCCCTCCGAAATTTTGGACCAGACGTAAAATGAGCCACTTCTCGCACTAGTGTCTAAAAATGGCACCATCTGTACTAAAAATAGTAGTTTGAAGTTGTCATAGTAGCTCCTACTAGGCCGAAGTTACGATATTACGAGTACATTAGATGTCAGTACCAAAGAAAGTAACTAGTCCACGAATGTCCGAATTGCGGTTGGAACCCTCGTACTCGGCTTTGGTTTGTTTTTCTTAACACGCGTTTTATTCAGCTACTGATGTCACTAGGATTCTTTGTATTTTGACATATGGTGCATAGGGTCAAAGAACCTTTTATTATGTTGCTGATAAATGACGCAGAACGTTCGTAAGCGACACTGCGTTCCTGTCTGTATGCATCGTTACCCTTATAATGTCAATATTGTGTTTTCTTTTTACCCCAAAATGTTATATCACGGGGTTAGACAAGTTCATTTTAGCTATAACCTTTCCAAGCAAATTGAAATCATTCAATATTTTTTTAGCCATCTTTACTGTGCTTTTTTTACTCACTAGAGCGAGAAATGGTATTTTTTTGTAAAGTTGAAACTTCGGTGGGTCATCTATATTGAAAAACGTCGTATAAATAATACACGTTTGAAAAGGAAATTTGTAACTCGTTTTCCTTCAAAGCACTCCGTTGGATCGTGTTTTAATTTATCTCGTTATTTACCTACTCGTTTCGATCTTAATTTTGTCGCACTTGTATCGTAATGTATAAAACAAAATCGCTTCCTGCTGTTTGACGCTATGTAATATGTAAGCAAGCATATATAAGCTTCTATCTGTAAAACTACGTTATGTACCTATGTAGATGCGGCTTTTTTAATAGACTTATTTCCTTGACCCTTTCCGCTATGGTGGAAGAACTACTACAGTAACTGCAAACATATATACGTCCGGTGTGTGATAAGGTAAAAAAACATCCTTAGGGTCTCCCCAAACTAGTCGACGCCGAAAAAGCTTTATGTCAACGCAATAAGAGCGAGTACGTCGTAAATCGGCTCGGCCCACGCGAAACGACGTCTTTCGACGGGAAAACGGCGTTTTGACGTAAAGCTGTTCGCATTCGTACGACACTGTTTGCACACGTTCGCATTCGTAAATCTCCTAATACCGCCGTACGGTGCCGAAAAGAGTTGAACGCAGAGAAAGTTGAGGCAGGGCATCTAAGGTCGCCTTGCTAGGCCGAGCATTTGTTGAAATCCTGACCAAACCACTGGATTAAGCTCCATAACCCGAAAGCCCTATCAACAGTAGGTACATAAACAACATAGCCGAAAAGTATTGCAAGCTATGAAATTGAGAAACATCGAATTTGAATCAAAACGAGAGACAAGGATTCTCATCCGCGTGAACCGTGAAATCTTGTGATCTTACATTTGTAAGTATTGTATGGTGAAAAACACGAATAATTTTTAACAATTTAATTTCACTCATCTTCAAACAGAAAAACAACTATTAGTTGATTTAGACCAAACAAGCATTTCCTCATTCTATCCCCCACTCTACGAAATCAACGAATTTCGACGAATCACGTTTTGTGTAACGAACGGATTTCGTAGAGTGGGGGATAATGCTAGTTTGGTCTAAATTCACCTTAACGTTACAACCAATTTTATAAACAAATCTCAAGGGAACACCACCATAACTATTCCAAGTTTTGAATAAATCATACTGACATTCCAAAGAGGGTGAGTCCAGTCAAATCAATCTCTAAAAAATATGAATATGTTATTAGACCATTTGATTCGTTTAGAGCGGAATGACTGAATCGCCCGTCCGACCGGTTCCACGGCTTTTTGTCGGATTCCACCCTCATGCTGCGTCCTAACTTATCTTGACAAGCCAAAACAACCTTAAAATGAGGCTTTAGAATATAAAATCGAATGGGAAACGACAGTTCTGACAGTCACGACCTGCCAGCAAGGATAATGTAAGGATGTTACCTGAATATTGATTTTAGGTTTTAAGATGATGTGGTATGGTCGTGTTTGTAGTGTGGGATGGAGTCCTTTGATTTTTATCGTACACTTGACCCGTCATGCCTAATGTCCTGGGAATGTTCGGAAGGCGATAAAATAGTTATTCGCCAGATTGGTACATGATCTTTTTAAACTTGTGCGTAAGAGACTTGAGAGATGAAATAGTTTTGTCTTAAAATGTTTTTGAAATTATTAGTAGTACCTAGGTAGTACCTACTGGGCCATTTTTTTCAAAGTTATCTCCCCATTTTTTTATAACATAAACAATATCCAATATCTTCTATAAGGATCAAAAGACAATGAGTTTTTACGAATGTCAATATAACAAGTAAATTTCTTCCAATCTCATTTATAACGTCATTTTGACATAGTTTAAACAAAAAAATACATACCTAAGTATCTGGGACATCTTACTCAAATCGAGTCCCACAGTAAGCTCAATTAAGGCTTGTGATATGGGTAACGACGACCAGGCGACGATATATATAATAGATAGATACCAGAGTTGGGCAAAAAGTAATATGATTACTTCTGTATATTACATTTGTATGTGTACTTTGTAATATATACAGTCGACTCTCGTTATTTCAAACCTGCGATAATTCGAACCTCTCTATAATTCGAAGTTATCACGAGGTCCCTAGAAGATCTCTTGCTATTTCGAAAAAATTCAATACATTTTTACACACTTAGTAATTCAAACAAAAAAGTAATAGCCACACAACAAAACCACGCGTTAATTCGAACTCGTGGGCGTCAAACATTCGACAATTCAAAGTTATGAGATTAAAGAGGTAAGTACCGTACATTTTAGAAAAGTTGCACGAGCATTTGTTGTTAATTACATATTTGTTTGCCACTCCGTTAAGTTACTTTTCCGTTGGTTATGTGTACAGATTAAAAGTTTACGTTAGTTATGAGTCCTAGAAAGTATAGATGCTTGACGATTGCTGAAAAGTAGGACTTAATCGAAAAAGTGGAAGTAGGTGGGAAGAAAAGTGAAAAAAATGCATTTAATAAATAACAGTTGATTATTACTTAACACCTCGTACTTTCATTTTTCTCCCGAATATTTCCGACCATTTGATATTTCAAACTCTCAATAAATCGTAATATTTGGATAGGTCCTTCGAGTTTCGAATTAACGAGAGGCGACTGTATTATCTATTAGGGTGGATCGATTTTTTTATTTTTGGAAATTCATAAAATAATCTTTATAGTTCGATACTTCGTGGCTAGACAAACAAAAAATATTATGATCATTTTTGTATTTACTTTTATTTTGTACTTCGTTTATAGGCCCAAAAATCGACTCTATTTTTAAGGTTTTTTTAAGAAAAGTCAGTAGTTCGTGAATATTTTCGGTTTTATTTTTATGTAGAAACAAAATAACATTATTTGTCATAAATTTAGAATTTGCACAATTTAATTATATGAAAATTATAACCAGTATCGGCAAAAACTGGTTTTAAACTTTGAGGCTCTTGGGGCAGTATTTGCCAAATGAATATCAGAAAAAGGTATATTGTTAAAGAATGTTACTTTTTACGACTATCATTCTATTGGCCGGCGGTTCCAAAAATCCGAAAAAAATTTTTTTTTTCATACTTCAATGTATGGACCAAAATTTTTTTTCAGGATTTTCTGAAAGGGCCGCGTATAGGAATAACCTGTCTAAAAAGTAACATCTTCAACAATATATCTTTTTCCGATAATCATTCGGGAAGTACTGCCCCAAGAGCCTCAAAGTTGAAAATTATTTTTTGGAGATACTGCGAACAATTTTCATATAATTAAATCACACAAACCTTAAATTTATGAAAAACAATCTTATTTTGTTTATCCATAAAATTAAAACCGAAAAAATCCTTGCTCATCCGAGTTTTC